>JAJMHA010000017.1:0-261906 GCA_030583085.1 Hermanozyma aechmeae | reverse complement strand
CTGAATATGAGGAGCGAACCAGCAATGTAATTCCGTGACGAGGTTGCATCTCAAAGATTTTCTTCTTACGAGGCATGTAATTCAACGCCTCGTAACTTGTCTTTGCGAGTATTTTTATCGTTTTGATCTATTCCTCCCACATCCGCCACACGCCGCCCACAGCAATCGTCGACGGGGCGGGTCCGCACGGTCACGTGACAGGCAACTGGTGAAGGAGGATTTTTGGCTCTGGGGTGCGCTGGGGACCGCACTGCGCGTGCAGGCCGCATCCAACGATCAGGGGCGGTCGGCAACGACGAGTGCTGGAAATTCTGGCCCGTTTGCACGGTGGACGTTTCAGTTTTCGTCGCGCGTTTGTTGCTGGCGACGTTTGTCAGTTCTGACTCTGCGCAAAGTTCCGCGACAGAACGTAAAGGGGCCGCGATTTCCTATTTGGGCGGCCGCCGTCTACTTAGATAGACCCCGACGGGGCTGGCGGCGGAGGGTCCGTTTGCGGTGCTTTGGGGTGGAATTACGCCGCCGGAAAAACACCAGATAATCCGAGCCGCAACTACAGCAATAGCAATGCACGTCAGTTTGAGATGTTTGATGACTGGTCCCCATGAGGGGCAGCAGCGGGGTACGGCCCCGTGGACGAAGTTGGGGCCCCCAAATCGGATTCTCGATTTTCAGCTCTAAAATCGCCATGCGCGGTGAATTAGTCTCTTTGATTTCCAGCGACGCCCTCGCAGGGATCGGTATTGGCGTATTACTGGGTGTAGAGGTTTTCCTGGCGTTGTGCTGGCGATATCATAACCATGCTGTCACAGATTATGAATTGCGTGCGGGCACCTTTCCTGTCAAATCGGCTCCGAACCAAGCAGACCCAGATTTGTAAATTTTCTTGCCCATGTGGTGGTTGCGGAACAATGCCCCTCCCCCACTTTGCCATGGTGCCCAGGGAGACGCCCTGCCATTCCCCCAGTTGCATTCGGGCCCTTCCTTGTTGTAGAGAACTTCGTCCTCTGAAACAAAGAACTCCGTAGACGGCTGGCGTGATGTTCTCGCTCGCACCTTCCTTTTCGGGTGCACCGGTGTTTCTCGGGTGCTCGCCGCGCCACAACGGCAGCCGGAAACGAGTAGGTGGAGGAATATCCCAAGCATTTTATCAGAATCAGCAGAAATCCGTTCCTAAAAAAAAAACAAAATTGTCGACAAACTCGCCCCAAATATCTGAACTAGCATCAGCGTCAACAGGCCTTCCCGGCCCCGATGCAAAGAAATGGGGAACTTCCCACCTCGCATGCATGAAAAATTCGCTTCGTGTGATCCTACACCACCTGGATCTCCGAGCCGGCCAACTTTTGCACCCACTCTTTTTTTCCCTTCTCCTGCCCACCCCACGTTTCCCCACATATTCAGCACCGAAATCCTCACCAGCATAACTCAGCATTTCTCATGTTTTATCGCTACAACCAGCTTCTCAAGGCTCATCCCTACAAGACCAACATGTTCACCACGGGTATTTTCTTTGGCACGGGTGACTTCATTGCCCAGACGTTGTATCCGCATCACATCGACGATGACAAAGAGAAAGGCACCATCTACAACCCGTACCGCACTCTACGAGCCTGGGTATATGGAACCCTTGTGTTTGGACCAATCAGCACCAAATGGCATACGAAAACGCTTCCATTCATTATGAACCCGTTTCTTTCGGCAGCCAGGCGTGAGCTGATGGCAAAACTACGCCTAAAACGCCTCGACAATGTGTTTCGCCTTGCTGTAGATGCCCTCATTATGCCCGGTTTGGTGTGGATTCCGCTCTACAACACATGCATGAGTCTTTTGGCAGGCCACCCCGATTTCATTGAAATCGCCTCCGAGAAGTTGCAAAATAATTGGTGGCGTGTTCTCCGCGCCAACTGGTTGATGTGGGTGCCTCTTCAGTTGGTCAACATATTCTATGTTCCTGTCATTTACCGCGTTTTGGTGGCCAACTTCTGGTCTATTGGCTGGACATGCTATTTAAGTTTTGTTCACAATACCAAGGGTCATGGTAAGGGCACGGGCCACAAGATTGAGGAGATTTTGGACATTGAGTCGGCCGACGAGGAACAGACCATGGTGTACGCGTAGAGAACAAGAAGAATCCGGGATTTTAGGGACGGGCGGGATAGAGTATCTGGAGTTTAGTAGATTTAGTACACCAGCGCAGGCAATATACCCACGTTCATTCATCCCAGGATAGTGACCAGATGTTGGAGAAACACTATGGGCCATGAAACAACGCATCCCTTCGCCATTAGAAGTCGATATTTATTATCCGCAGATGATCATACACCTGCAACGTTACAGAGATCCAGATTCATTCCACCAGAATATATGGAATGCTGAAATGCGAGTAGCCAGAGGAGAAACAGAAGGGCCATGGAATGTTCTCACGCTCCCAATAATTCGTCTATCCCGAATGAGATCCACCAATAGCCTTCAGCTTTCATTGCGCTAACAGAAAATTTTCGGTGAATTTGTCATTTTCGCCTTTCTCCATATCGCCCCTACCCCACATCGCGATGTCCTTCTTCTCTAAATATAATCGTCTCCTAGCTACGCGGCCTCTTGCCACCAACGTCATCTCCACAGGCTTCTTATTTGGCGCTGGCGACTTCATAGCCCAGAAAATAGAGTCTCGTGAAAATTCATCCCCGTTTGATGGTGCACGTTCAGCAAGGGCAATAATCTACGGAGGAATCCTCTTTGCTCCGTTTGCCGACAAATGGTACAAATTTCTAAACCGAATTAAATTTGCAAATCCTGTGCTTTCGACGGCGGCACGTGTGGCCGTAGATCAAGGCGTATTTGCTCCGATTGTGGCGGTTCCGGCCTACTTCTCTGCCATGGGGTTGATGGAGGGAAAGAGCTGGGAGGATATTCGGAAGAAATTGCAGCTGAACTGGTGGCCAACATTGAAAGCAAACTGGTCTGTGTGGCCTGCCGTGCAGCTTTTGAATTTCGGCTTTGTTCCCGTCAATCTACGGTTGTTGGTGGTGAACTTGGTGAGTCTCGGCTGGAACTCGTACATCCTGATGGTGAACGGCCGCAAGACAGAGATGGCGTCCGTGGCGGCGTAGAGACAGTGGGAAAGCAGAGATTTGTGACTTTATGTGCTACGCATTTGAAGGTTGTGCACCGCTTGGCAGAGCGGATAACGGAAACTCGACCTCAGCGTAAACCGTCCCTATTATCGCCCTTTCAACAACACATCTCCGCACCAGAACGAGCACGTCCCAGTGCGGAGTTGTGCTGGCAGCTGTCATGGTGGGGTACACGCCTCAACAAAACCCGTGCCTCACGGAGTGGGAGAGATTTGGGGCGTGTTCCCGGCCCAGAAACCATAACTGCGGTGGGAAAACCCACTACGTTCTCAAACTTGTGTTGTGACGATTTCGCCGTACTTGTCACGGTGAAACGCATTCATTCCGCCTGCGTGTCGAAGCCTCAGATGTGCCTGGGCGACAATATGCGACATGCCCCTCCCTCTCC
Organism: Hermanozyma aechmeae; assembly: GCA_030583085.1. NCBI lineage: Eukaryota > Fungi > Ascomycota > Pichiomycetes > Serinales > Metschnikowiaceae > Hermanozyma > Hermanozyma aechmeae. Next base: position 258,384 of record JAJMHA010000017.1, on the reverse strand, counting down.
ATTGTAGGCCAGCGAAATCAGCCAAAAACACGAAATTCGGAATTTCAGAATAAACGTAGCTAAACCTCAGCCTCCAAATTATCACCCTCTGCTATTTTTGTCTCCCGTTCTTCTCTTTTCTTTCCCTTCCCGGACGTCGTGTTTCCACCGTCGTGCAGTGCCAAAGCATGATTGACGCAATCGCCAGGCCCAAACCAACACGAAGTCCAACCGATCGCCCGTTTTCGGACACCATCCATTTCCAGTCGCCGCCACGTTGTTCCTATAGCAACACACAATTGACCAATACACCAATTCGGGAAATTTCCGTGGCAAATTACCTGGCTCAACTTGCCGTCTACGCCTTGTTTTGTTGAGGTAGAACGGGTCACACGCTAACATCCCGACATCTGGGCCGCAAGCACCGCGAGAAGTTTTTCGTGGAATATTGCCCTTGTTTATTTCACACGCCATAATTTGCTAACCTTCGTGCCTTCCTGCTACTGAAATACAAGTGAACCTTCTTTCTTCACGCTCACCCAAACACCCCCGAATTTTCCCCAAATCGACGGCCCGCCCACCAAAATGATGAAAGGCTTCAAAAATAGGCTCACGCGGAGCAAGAACCAACCCGCAGCCAAAAAGTCCGAAAAAAAGGACACCAAGGACGTAGCCAAGGATAAACCACCGAAGAAACCCACCAGCGGATCCACGTTGAAGCTGCTGAGCTCCAACTCGTCGCTAAAACTGAGCTCACCCTCGCCCTCGCGAGCTGACACAAACAGCAATAGCAACAGCAACAGCAACAGCGGCGCTGACGTGTCTACAACCAACGAAGGTACATCCGACGGTGACCGGAATCCTGCACCGGGAAACGCCGTAGACCAGTTCGGCGGCGGTTTGGCTCCACAGCCGCTGACTCCGCCGCCGCTCAACACGCCGCTAGCGCTGGCGTCGTCTGATTCCTCCTCGCCCAAAATCGTTATCAACGAACCGGTGCAGACTGCATTCTCCAGCACCACGCCGATAACACCCACGCCCAGCTCGCCCGGGACGGGAGTATCGGGATTTGGCTCTCTATCCAATGGAATTCCCGTAGACAACAGATTGGCCACGCATTCGCAGCATGGAAGTCACTTGCCGTTGAATCCCAACATCGCGTCTCCGAATAAGGAACCCATCGACATCGACCTCATAGTCACGCCCAAACGGCACTCTTCGTCTCGTTTCGAGCCTATTTCATCCGAGCTCCATCAGGAGATCGTGAAGCTTCCAAGTTTCGACGAGGTTGCTCCCGAAGAGCAGGTGTCGTTGTTCATTCAGAAGGTAGACCAGTGCAACATTCTCTTTGACTTCAACGACCCCACGCACGACATTCGTGGCAAAGAGATCAAGCGCATCACGTTGCAAGAGTTGATCCAGTTCATTGTCAGCAATCGCTTCAACTACACCGATGACATGTACAAGCACGTGATCGCCATGTTCCGCAAGAACTTGTTCCGGCCTATTCCTCCGCCAGTGAACCCGGTGGGCGACTTGTATGACCCAGATGAAGACGAGCCTGTTTCCGAGTTGGCCTGGCCGCACATGCAGTCGATTTACGAGTTTTTCTTGCGTTTTGTCGAGAGCCCAGACTTCCACCACCAGGTGGCGAAGCAGTACATTGACCACAACTTCATTTTGCGAATCTTGGAGTTGTTTGACAGCGAGGATCCCAGAGAACGCGACTGCTTGAAGACCACCTTGCACAGAATTTACGGCAAGTTTTTGAGTTTGCGGTCTTTCATCCGGAAATCGATCAACAATGTGTTCTTGCAGTTTGTCTACGAGACCGAAAGGTTCAATGGCATTGGCGAACTATTGGAGATCCTCGGCTCCATCATCAATGGATTCGCGTTGCCCTTGAAAGAGGAGCACAAGATCTTCCTCATTCGCGTGCTTATGCCACTTCACAAAGTGAAGTCCTTGTCGATGTACCACCCTCAGCTCGCCTATTGCATTGTCCAGTTTTTGGAAAAGGACCCCTCCTTGACTGAGGATGTGGTCTTAGGGTTGCTAAGGTACTGGCCCAAGATCAACTCACCTAAAGAAGTGATGTTCCTCAACGAGATCGAAGACATCTTTGAGGTGATGGAGCCAAACGAGTTTGCCAAGATCCAAATCCCCTTGTTCGCGCAGTTGCTGAAGTGCATCTCATCCTCGCACTTCCAGGTGAGTGAAAAAGTGTTATGTTTCTGGCAGAACGAGTATTTCCTCACACTAGTCACAGAGAATGACGAGGTTGTGCTCCCGATTTTGTTTGCATCACTTTACGAGCTCACTAATGCCACGCAGCCTGGTGTTGCGAACGGCATCCTTCAGCAGAAGCTCCTCAACAACCCAAACATGATAACAGACGCCAAGGGCAACGTTGTCGACAATGGGTTGTCGCTCAACAACAACGGCAACGGCATGGATCGCAATGGCAACTCTCATGGAGAGGACGGCCATGTGATGCATGACATGACAGATGAGGAGTACTACGACTCGTTCTCGTCGCCACAACAGCATGTGGACATGGAGGATTTTCACAACTTACCTGTGCACAACCTGGCCACTAGCAATTGGAATCGCAGCATTCACCAGCTCGTGTTTGGTGCATTGAAGGTGTTCATGGACCATAACCCAATCTTGTACGACCATTGCACTGCATTATACCATCAGTCTGTTGAGGATCAAAAGATGAGAGAAGTTTCCAGGAAAGAAGGATGGAAAAAGATCGAGGAGTACGTCACTCGGTATAGAGCGCAGACTCTGCAAAACCAGGAGCCGGAAGTCAATGCCCATTGAGGAAGTGTTGGGACAGTGCGCCGAGGAAATAAAAATGGAATATGGAGAAAGCCAACTTCTTCGCGCCTGCATGAAGGCGATAACAAAGTATCTGTAGTAATAGTCGGCATTGCCGCGGCCGAGTCACACGTCACACTACAGACATCGAAGAGAGCACGGGCGCTGGGGTTGATAAGTCCGGGATGAACTCCAGGGGAATGTAGATAATCATCTTTTCGAAACTATTCAATTTTTTTTGCAGTACTGTGTTCATTTGACAGAGAACACAGCAAAAAAAAAAAAAAAAAATTCGCGCGATGCCTGTATTATAAATACTGCGACTCCCCCGCCATCGAAATTTTCTTTTCTGGCTATTCCCGCCCCTTTAGTCCCACAATGGTTTTGGATGCCTCTACTGCTACTGCTCAACTTAAGTCGTACAAAGAAAAAGACGGCTTGTCTGTCCAGACCTTGATTGATCTGGCCAAGTTTGGTGGTTTGACGTACAACGACTTTTTGATTTTGCCAGGCTACATTACCTTCCCATCTTCAGATGTTTCTTTGGAGTCCAAGCTCACCAAAAACATCACGTTGAAGTCTCCCTTCCTTTCCTCCCCCATGGACACTGTCACTGAGGAAAACATGGCTATTCACATGGCTTTGTTGGGAGGTATTGGTATCATCCACCACAACTGCACACCTGACGAGCAGGCTGCGATGGTGAGAAAAGTGAAGAAGTATGAGAACGGTTTCATCAACGACCCCATCGTTGTTTCGCCCGAGATCACTGTGGGCCAGATCAAGGCCATGAAGGAGCAGATTGGATTTTCTTCTTTCCCCGTAACTGGTATGTGCTAACTTTTCCATTCCCAAATTACTTACCGCTGTCTTGCCATATTCTGATGATCAAACACATTATATAACTTTCGTTCTACCGAGCTATCAAACGATATTGTGGACACCTTTTTCCTGATTGTCGAGACAGACCCAGAATTATTGTACTAACTTCAGAAAACGGAAAGACCGGTGGCAAACTTGTGGGTATTGTGACGTCTCGTGACATCCAATTCCACGACGTCGACTCCGACTCCGTGGCCACTGTCATGACCAAGGATGTTGTTGTAGGCAAGAAAGGAATCACTTTGACCGAGGGTAACAAGTTGCTCAGATCGTCCAAGAAGGGTAAGTTGCCCATCGTTGACGATGCTGGCAACTTGGTGGCGTTGATCTCGTTGACCGATTTGCAGAAGAACCAGGAGTATCCCTTGGCTTCGAAGTCGTTCCACTCCAAGCAGCTTTTGTGTGGTGCCGCTATCGGTACCATTCCCGCTGACAGAGAGAGATTGGACAAGATGGTTGAGGCTGGTTTGGATGTTGTTGTTTTGGACTCGTCCAACGGTTCGTCGGTTTTCCAGCTTGAGATGCTCAAGTGGATCAAGTCCAAGTACCCTAAGTTGGAGGTGATTGCTGGTAATGTTGTGACTCGTGAACAGGCTGCCCTCTTGATTGAGGCTGGTGCTGACGGGTTGAGAATTGGAATGGGTTCTGGATCCATCTGTATCACCCAGGAAGTGATGGCATGTGGAAGACCCCAGGGTACGGCCGTGTACAATGTGTGCGAATTCGCCTCCAAATTCGGTGTTCCATGTATTGCTGACGGTGGTATTGGAAACATTGGCCACATTACGAAGGCCTTGGCTCTTGGTGCTTCCTGTGTCATGATGGGAGGTTTGTTGGCCGGTACCAGTGAAACTCCTGGTGACTACTTCTACCGCGATGGCAAGAGATTGAAAACATACAGAGGTATGGGATCGATCGATGCCATGCAGCAGACAGACACCAACGCCAATGCCTCCACTTCTCGTTATTTCTCTGAGAGTGACAAGGTGCTTGTTGCCCAGGGTGTTTCTGGATCTGTTATGGACAAGGGCTCTATCATCAAATTCGTGCCTTACTTGTACAATGGATTGCAGCACTCGTTGCAGGACATCGGTATGACCTCCGTGGAGTCCTTGCGTGAGAACGTGTATTCTGGAGAGGTGCGTTTCGAGTTCAGAACGGCATCGGCCCAGTTGGAGGGTGGCATCAACGGTTTGCACTCGTACGAGAAGAAGTTGCACAACTAAGTGATGAACTAAAATTGACTTGATTGTTGGTCTGATTTAGACGGATTTCAATAAAAACGGATAAGGATGTGATTGTAGAGGCGACGAAGTGAGAATAGTGCCATGTAGAGTTTCCTCTTATCGTGATTGTCGATTACCTGCATACCATCCGAAGAACCAATGTCCACTCAGGCTGCCAACACAAACCTCGACCAGGACCTCCGAGAATCAAGGGAGTCCAAGTATCGAAAATCAGAGAAGGAAGCTTTACAATGGATTCTAGCCACTCTTGAAATCCCAGAATCCGAGAAGCGTCTATACGAAAGTAAAGGCTATGATCTAGCGGAAGCTCTCAAGGATGGATACCTCCTATGCAGCTTGGGCCAGCGTCTTTCCATACCGAACAATCCTACTTCAAAGTACAAGAGCTCCCGGATGCCATTTATCCAGATGGAGAATATTCTGTTCTTCCTTCTGGTCTGCAAAATGGTTGGTGTGGAGCACGATGAGATTTTTCAGACGGTCGATCTCTTTGAAAACAAGGACCCGTATCAGGTAGTTGTGACGCTCATGGCGTTTTCTAGAGAGGCGAACAAGCTTAGCCCAGACAAGTTCCCGCTGTTGATTGGACCCAAGGTGACGAAAACCAAGCCTCAGGTTCCGCGGAAGCCTATCGGATTGAGAAGTTGAGTTGGTGAGAGAATAAAATGATATCTTGGAAGAGATTGAAACAGTGATCGCATTCATTGCAAAGATTGCAGCTTACTAGCGACTAATCGAGGCGATGAGCAATCAGCGCCATCATGAGAATGACTTGTGAGCTGGAGTAATTGTGATTATACTGAGATCATAATATAAATCGCAACTAGACGGAGCCTCGCTTGGATGTGGAAGACCGACCAATTGGTTGATGTCTGGCGTTGGTAATCAGTCAAAACATGCTGTGCCCAGACTAAAAATATAGAGTCTTACTGCAACTTCAAATTGCAATTCCATAGTTCCTGAAATCCAAATATTGCCTCTAAAAGTCCTCTCCTAAGTAGTGACATTCCAAGCAGTGCGATTCGTTGGAATGGCTGGTGGGGCCACATTTCACCACCAAAGTCGAGAAGCAGAGGCATTACATTTCACAGAGAGCTGTGAATTAGAAATAAAGCTTAATCTTTTTCTCCTCTCAATTTTTCGCATCACTTTGTCTCGACACCTCGTCTTCGCCCTCTCATCTCTTCCGCCATATAAACCTCATCGAGTGGATTTTTTTCCTACATCATCGCATCGAACTCTAGCCTCTACACCACCAATCCTCTGCATACCATTTCAAAATGTCCTCAGACCACGTGATTTGGCAGGTTATCAACGGCTCGTTCTGCTCGTTCAAAGTCAGACCCGGCAAGGGCCAGGATTTCTGCCGGAATGAGTATAACGTCACGGGTCTCTGCAACCGAAGCTCGTGTCCCCTAGCCAATGCACAATATGCCACGGTGAAAAATATCGAGGGTAAACTCTACCTATACATGAAAACGGCAGAAAGAGCCCACATGCCTAAAAACATGTGGGAACGAGTCAAGTTACTGAGAAACTACACCAAAGCATTGAATCAGGTTGACACGCTTCTTCCATATTGGGACAAAGAGCTCATCCACCGGTGCAAACAGCGTTTGACACGTCTTACACAGGTGGCCATCACAGAGCGCAGACTAGCGTTGACTGAGGAAGAAAGACATTACGTCGGTATCAAGCCCAAGGTGAAGAGAAGAGAGGAGAACCGCGAGCGTAAGGCCCTCGTTGCTGCAAAGATCGAAAAAGCAATTGAGAAGGAGTTGTTGGAGAGATTAAAGTCCGGCGCCTATGGTGATAAACCATTGAATGTGGATGAAAAAATCTGGCAAAAGGTGTTGGGTAAGGTTGACCAGGAGGAAGAGGAAGAACAGTTCGATGAAGATGACGACGTGGAGTTGGAGTCAGGTGACGAGAGCGATGTTGGGGAGGTCGAATATGTGGAGGATGACGGTGAAGAGGAAATGGTGGACATGGAGGATTTGGAGAAATGGCTTGGTCTGGAGGGATCTGCCAGCGACAGCGAGGAATCCAGCGAAGACGAAGATGACGACGACGAGTCCGCCACCAAAAAGCGCAAAGCACCACAGGCCAAGTCGGATCGCAAGAGAAGACCTCACGTGGAGATCGAATACGAGCCCGAGGAGGACATACAAACCAACATTGCAGCATAATGGGAATAAACGGAAGGAAAGAATATAGGCAGATTGTAGCTCCTGATTGGAATGTTAGGACGGGATAAACTTGACATGAATGTACTTAAGGAACCCGATTTGACTGAGTTTCATGCGGCTGTTTTTGGGCAGAAATTGCCGGAAACTACCTTGCAAAATAAGGCGCAGTCGATGCATACTGGTGTGTGTCTACATTTATCCGAGTTCTCTTTGCAAAATCCTGAGCAAGGTTCTCTTGCTAATCGAGAATGGGCTACTTGACATACTCTAAATATAGAGATGGTCCCAAAAGCCGAAAATCTTCCAAGTCACGTAGCCCCGAAGACGCTCAGTACCTGCGCATCGACATTCAACTAACGATGCTGTGGTAGTATACAAATTTCTACGAACGAGTAGGCTGGCGTTGATCTTTCATGCGAGGTCACCATCTTCCACAACTTGGGTCCGCCTTGCCAAAATAGAAAAACTTAGGTTTTGTTTATATGTACCGGGAGAATTGGAAGGGCGCCGGTGGGGCGCCGACGGCTGGCCGTATTATCTCCGTCTCTGTGCATTGTAAACCCCGTCATCTTTTGGTGGCGTTGCAGCATCAAGTGACCCCCTGCTTGGCGAAAAGTCGCCGGATCTAGCACTACATATCCCTGCGGGTTAAGTTTGAACTCTCGGCTTGTAGTGTCCTGTTTTTCTCGAATTTAAAGTCGTAACCATCAGCCGCAACCTTTTTTTACGGCGTGCATCAAGTGTCGATTGTGTCACCTTAGTGCGGCTCATATGCATGTCCCTTGAGATACATGGTACGCTTTCCTACAGAAATCAGAATGGCCTGCTAAAAATAGGGTCGCTGTCGAATATTAGGGGCAAAACTCCACTTACTCAGCCTCAAGTCGCTTTGTAATCGTTGGAGTGGGTGCAACATTGTGGGTGTTTCGTATCTTGATGCAAAAGCACACACTATTTTTATATTCTGTCGTGAATTGGACGCGGGTCTCGAGGCAGAGCTGAGCGTGGCGCTCCAATACATAAAGCCCTTTCTAGTCGCCAGTTCAGATCCGCTAATCGGATTTGCTCACTTCAAGCCGTTTCCTTCACCAGCCTCTGATTCAACTCGTTCTTCTTGAGCGATATCAAAGCTAGGAATTCCTCTTACCAATTAGAAAATCATAACTGAATCATGTCTGGTGCTGCCTCAATCGCCTCGATGCTCCTGTGGAGTCCTTCTACCGGATACCCATCATCTACACCGACATCTTTTCACTCAATCGCTGTCACTAAAGCACCTGAGCTCACTTCAAAGTTGGAGCAGGTTTTGAGCAGCCTCGCAACTGAAACTGTTACCGAGAATGTTTTGTCACTCTCGCAGGTCTACCGCGGTGCCCAAGCTTCTCTTACTATTATTAGTGCCCAGCAAGTTTTAGCAACTGCTTCAGACAGCTCTATTCTAGCACAGGCATCCAAAGCTATATTTGAGGCGTCAGATAACCTCCACAAGCTTGCGGATGAGGAGAATTTGTATGGTCAGTATTTGAATCGTGGCGGCAACGTTTTCTACCTAGCGTTGTATTTCATATTCACCTTGTTCTTTACGGGAGCAGCAATTAGATCAAAATATCACTGGTTTAACATCACCTTTATCTGTGGCTTCATTCTCGAGACTTTGGGATTTCTCGGCCGCATCCTTTCCTTTGTTGATGACACCAACGTGAATTACTACCTCATGCAGTATGTATCTCTTACTCTTGCAGCGGCATTTTTCATGGCGGGTGTGTATTTTTTGTTTGCTCAGAATGTGGTGATTCATGGACGACAATATCTGGTTCTCAAGCCCATGTGGTACTCGTACTTCTTCATTTGCGCAGACGTAACATCTCTCGTGGTGCAGGCTCTAGGAGGTGGTGTAGCTCTGGCTGAAACAAACAGCCACAAGAGTGGTGCTGTGGGCTCATGGATCATGTTTGGTGGCATGATTATCCAGGTGGTCTCAATGACGATCTTCATCATCTTCTGGTGCGACTTCCTCACTCGGCTTTATTTCAAGGAAAGCCAAAATGTTTCAATTGATCATCCTTTGAAAGTAAAGGGAATCAAGTCGTGGCTCAGGTGTTTTTTGAACACCAAATCGGCCCAAAGCTACAAGATGCTGGTTTTGGATCCTTATTACAACCCTAAATACCTGCAAATTCGGCAGAGAAAGCTTGTAACTTATTATCCGTTGGCTATATCGGTTGCGGTGCTTGCTATTTACATTCGGTGCATATACCGAGTGGTAGAGCTCAAAGAGGGCATCAACGGATACCTCGCTACACACGAAGTGTATTTGATGGTTCTTGATGCACTGATGATTGCAATTGTAGGGTTTGTTTTTGTCGGTTTTCATCCAATGTTTGTTTTCGGTCGCAACAACGTGCTCACAGCCTCCAACATCACTAAGAAAGATGACGAATCTACAGGCACAACGAACAGCGTGGATGAAGAGAAGTATCCACAAGTTGCGGAAACGCGCAGCAAACATTCACCGGAACGCACTTTGATGTAGCGCCCCGTGGCGACTACGGCATGTCAGTGTGCTCTTCATCATCATTTCCCACTGGTATCAGAGCGTATGTAAATTTTTCCGAATGTAGACATGCCTACCATTGTAAACCAGAGCGCAAAATGATGGCGCAAGATTGCCGAAAGACTTACTCCAAAAGTCCAGGGACATTTGACTGGACTTAAGTGTCGAAAGTGCGGCTCGCACAAAGCTTATCGATTTGGAGCTCGTGGTTCGTCCATTTTACTAAAATGGTTAATTACTGTGAGTAATTTCCGTTGTGATCATGAATGTTTAGCTGTCACTACAAACCTGCGCTGTGACTATCTGTTCGAATGGGTGGTCTAGACCCTCGACACCCACTTTAGTTCTGGCTGCGCCTTCACTTGCGGACTTGTCGTCATGGTTTCCAGTCATGTGACGCTATTGTATTGCTGGATTAAAATGCGAAACGTGCATTCGTGGTGAATCGTTTTAATGGTTGCTGGTTGGGCAACCCTCAGTGGGATCAGGTGAAGCCTTCTTAGAAGGATGCACCAGAATGCATGCCCGAGCTTATTCCGCATTCTATGCAGCTCTTGAACTGTGATTAAGCTTGGAGAATTGGATAGTTTTGGAATCCACGATGCAGCTGCCAAGATCACATTGAGAATCGAGACCTGGTTGAGGTGTACGACCCAGTCACGCTTTTTGCAGTGTTTAAATACTGAAATCAGGCCAAGTAGTGTCTCGCCATGATCGCTATTTTGCCACGAGTTATGCGCCATGCTAGCTATCATGGTAGCACGGTACAGCCCCAGTTTTGCCTTCCCTCTTATCGTTGCCATCGTGCTGGTGACAAATCTTCGCTGCATTGCATATCGCTGGCTATTACATTGCGCGTGTCTTCTCGGCACTCCGATATCGAGTAGTTGCGATGTACATGGACTTACATAGCTGGATGTTGGGCTATCGCCAACATTTGGCGGCGTGCGTATCTTTAACGTCAGTAGAATTGCAATCAGAATTGTTTTCTAGCCAAAGTAACTTTTTAAATATTCTACAGCGAATAGTTAGCAATAAATCCATTTCCATTCCCTTTCTTACCAGCGCTGGCCGTCCACTACGGTCTTCAAATCAGCCACGAATAGAGGATGGAGTAACTCTTCCACGCCTTCATTTCGAGCAATTTCACGTGCTCGGTCAAAGGGAATCCACACGCCCTTCAACTTCATTGACCCGTTGCGCACCACCTGACGATGTCTCTCGGCCTTGAGCATACCGTCGCGCTTCCCTCGAGACATGCCCGTGACGTTGAGAAGTTTGGTTCCATTAATGTAGTTATCACTTTCTCTTCTCAGCACAACGATACCGTAAGCCTTGACGTGGTAGCAAGTGGTGTTTTCCTTGTCCCAAAAGGTGGTGGCAACCCGGGGCTTTTTCAATGGGCGCCTGATTTTTGTGGGACTTGAAATGTCGTTTTGGGGACTATTGGAGGCGCTAGATTGAGTCAGATATGCTCCTTCAGGAGTGAGAATTTTCATGTTGGCGTTATTGGCCTCCGTGCTTGCCCATGGGAAAGCCACACAGCCATCGAGGGTAGGGAACCCTGCGACTGCAGAAGCCAGCTGAGGAACAAACTCCATTGGAGTTGGAAGATTGCCAAAGTAGGGGTAATTTGAGTAAGAAGGAGTAGAGTCGGCAGCTGGTTGATAAGTGTCCAAGCAAGTGAGCATTGTTGTGAACGGTAGACGAAGAAAAAGAAGAAAGAAAAAGAAGAGAGGAAAACAAGAGGACCATTTCAGGGGTGAGCGGCAGATGGCGGTATATTTAAGCTTCAAATCACCGACAGGCCGAGAACCCTCTTCCACGGAAGAAGACCGATGCAGGCTCGGTATCTTGCCTGCGTGAGGTGCAGCTTATAGTTCCCTGATGCGGTGTTGGAGATTGTCGGGCTGCAGAGGGCATGAAAATGCAAAAAATAAAAAGTCGTTCAATAGAGAAAACAGCTCCAAAAGTTGGACCAGTACCCGAAAGGGGTAGCAGGCAGATTTCCGAGCCGCAGGGCCGGGCATATTTTCCCGTTGGAGTCGAGAAATCGCACCACGCCATGAAGTCGCCTAAGCACTAAAAAAGAGGCCTACAGCCTCGCAAAACGGCCGAATTCAGTGTTCAAGAAACATCACACACATCTCATTACGCCTGCCACCGTCGCTAAAAAACCTGAATCCCGTATTTACGTATAACCGCTCATTATTTCCATCCTATGGCAGACTCCGCCTCATTAAGCCATTGTTGCCGCCGACGCAGGGTTCCCGCTGCACCTCTGCCTTGCAACAGACCTGCCGCATCAGCGTTATTCAAAGCCCACTTTTTTTTTTCGCCTTTTTTCCACCGTCTGTGCGTCGCTGGAGTTGCCGGCTGCGGAAGTGTTCCACGCATGGTATACGCAGGGCCCAATCGGCTCGCCATGCACGACGGGCAGTGAGTCTCAAAAAACGCCGAGGGCTGTGTACAGGACCACCACCATCCCATCTTTGCACATCAGCCGTTTCCATGTCCAGCCCCACGCCGCAGTCGGGCAGCCGCCGCGTGTCGTTCCTTGATGCGGGAGGGCCTAACTCCATCAACAACTTTGCGTCGCTGTTTCTTCGGGCTGCGCTGTACGCAGGTTCTGCCATCCTAGAACCACCCATCTCTCCCTCGGCAGACTTGTCGCCTTGCACGCTGTCTGCGGACCCTGAAGAGGCGGTTGGCGGCTTGGTGCGCCCTAGGGGCCACGACAATATTCTGACGTTTGCATTCAGCTCCGAGGAACGCCCGCTATTAGCCGAGTACAGCCCCACCAACTTGGCTCCATCTCACCAAGAGAACATCGGCAGTGCCGGCAGCATAGGCTCGTTATCGACCACTCACTCCGGCTCTACGGCCGCTCAGACCATTTTTAATTCTGTCAACACGCTCATGGGAATTGCGCTTCTCACCCTCTCGTTCGGTTTCCGTCTCACTGGCTGGGTACTCGGAGTCGTGATGCTCGTGCTGACGGCGGCCATTTCGGCATATACTGCCAAAGTATTGGGGCGAGTGCTTTCAAAAAATCCGCAACTTGCCACCTACGGCGACATTGCTCGGTTATACGGAGGTCGAGGATTTCAGGCTGCCGCTACTGCCACCTTCACTGTGGATTTGTTGGGGGCGCTGCTTTCATTGGTGATTCTTTTCGCCGATTCGTTTGTATCGTTGTTTCCTTATGACGGTGCCGCCTTTTACTTCAAGGTGCTCATTGTGGTGGTGACATTTTTCATGTCGTTTGCTCCGCTTCGAGTGGTGTCGATTGTCAGTTTGACGGGCATCCTCGGCACCCTTGGCATTATTGTGCTCATTGTCGTGTGCGGAATCGTGGCTCCCGATGCTCCCGGCTCGTTGAGGTATCCAGCGCCCACGTCGTTGTGGCCCGAGTCGCTGCAGGGTGTGATTCTTAGTGTTGGAATTTTCATGGCGCTCTGGGGCGGCCACCCGGTATTTCCCGAGTTGTACAAGGACATGAGACATCCGGCCAAGTACTCGAAGTGCTGTTCGGTGACATTTGTTGTCGCGGCGGGTTCCGACCTCGTAATTGCTGCCGTGGGCTACCTCATGTTTGGCGCCGAGTGTCGCGACTCGCTCACCAAAAACATCTCGGCCGTTTCTTCTTATCCGTCGTGGGTGCAACCAGCGTTCTGTGTGTTTATGGCGCTTTTGCCGATATCGAAACTTGCGCTCGTGACCCGGCCTCTCATTTCGGTGTACGAGAAGTTTTTCGACATGGACTCGGCTGTTATATACAAGAACGGCAAGCGTATCCATCCGATGACAGTGTCAAGAATTGTGGCGAGAATCTTGCTTCTTTTGTTGTTGCTCGTGCTTTCGTTGGTGTTCACCTCGTTTGGGCGTGTGGTTGCGTTCCTCGGCTCGGCCATCTGCTTAACCATCTGCGTGACATTGCCGTTGATGTTCCACCTCAAATTTAATGCCGACGAGATTCTGCCTCTCGAAAAATTCTTGACCCGCTTCGGGGTTGCGGTCGGCATCATCGGCGCCGTTCTAGGCACCTATGGATCTCTCGTTTTTAACACGGGTGATTAGCGACATAGCCACTGAATGTGGATTCGTCAACGTTTGATAGAATGTAATTAGTGCATAAGGACGAACTGCAGCATGTAGGAACTCAATAAGTGAGTTTGTCGAGAGAGTCACAAAGCAAGCATCAGTGTGTCTGTAGGCTGCCGATAACTAACGGCTTTTCCTATGCCAGCGTCTGTGTAGCTTCTCTTCTGGTGATGATTAAGCCTACAGTCATTGGTAAAGCCTTTCTGATCCAGAAAATATGTCTGTTTGTCCACTGCCTACGGATGGAGCAAATCCCGCCACGAGTCCCAAAATACCGTCACTATGTGTTGTGTCCCGTTTGCGCTCCACTAGACTATCTCGGCAGGACTGAGGACACCGGAATAAGTAATGAGAAAACGAAGACTGACATATTACGAACAGAGCCCAGAAGAGGAAAATGTTCCGCGTTCAGCTCTGTGCAAGTGGTCTACGCTAATCTGACATTCTTTTATTCTTGTCCAAATCACCCTGGCGCACACACAACGTTCGTGAGTTCGGCACTCCAGTTCAACTGTTCTTGCCGCTCGCTGCGCTGCGACTTCAAAAAAGCGGGCCCATCCTTAACATGCAATCGCTGTTTGACATTGTATCCGACTTCGTCATCAAGCTACTGAAAATCACGGATCTTGCTACCCTTGGGCAGCAGTGTCCGTCGCTGCCGACGAGGCTCGTACTGGTCATCCCGCCCATCATCGTTCAAAATGCTGGCGGCATAGAGATAGCCATCATGCTGTGACTTCGCTAGGTACTGTGCCATGACCTGCGATCCCGACGATGCAAACAGGGGCTTGTAGTAATTGTTTGGAGGCATTGCCATGGGCGGAGCTGCGCCGTAAAAGCTCCTCATATGTGGAAGAATAGGCGCCTGATGCTGTTGGTAGTATACTTTTTGGGGCACAGGTGACGACTGCAAGTAATGAGCACTGTGATAATTGTGCGGTTGCGCATAGCCTGAGTTCAATGAAATCGCAGACGAGTTGCGCAGGTAATTAAACGTATTATGGATGCTGTCGTAGGAGCTTTGGCGAGAACGCCGCGGCCGTTGCGGTTTCGAAGCTTGCACTGGTGAGCTTTGAGACACGGGCTGCGAATCATCGCCTTCAATAGGAGCAATACTTATACCCAAGGCAAGGGCTCCATCATCGTCGCCGTTTGCCAGGTCTTCTTTCTCAAAGATCATCGTGCTCTTGACCAATCTCTCATTGAAGTCTTTTTGCTCATCTGCTTCTACAGCAGGAGGAGACATTTCAGAGATTCCAAGAACGTTAGATTCATCCTCCCCGAGAGGTTCGGTGAAGTTGTTGGTGGAGTCCTCAAACCCACTGTCGTACCGGTCATCACGCCTGTCCACATTCGAGCGTTTCCGGAAGTTGAACTTTGGTGGGTTACCGCAGCGGTCTTTGCCGAAACTAATTTTGAACTGCGAATACAAGTCGTAAAACTCTCCGTTATCCTCAGCAATCGCAGACGCGGTGTCCCTGTTACCGGACCGGAATAGCTCCACCACCTTGATGGCGTCCATGATACTCAAAAAATTCATGAATCCGCAGTCCTTGTTATGGTAGAAGTTAATCTGCTCGAGCTCTCCAAACTTGGAGAAATGCTCGCGGAGTGTTTCTTCAGAAGGCAAGGTCGCCTTGGTCTCAGCTTCACATGAAGGTTTAAGACCAATGTAGACATTCCGTGATGCTCCTGCCGTCACTGCAAGCGCGATTTCTCGGTTAAGTGGTCCCGAATGATTGCGGCCCCATGCCACGCGGATGTTGTGCCCGTGGATAATTAGTTGGTGCAACACCTGGTGATTAAGAAAGAACTTGAGTGCAACAGACGGATCGATGAAGGTGATGAAGCACATGCGTTTTTTTGGATAGAATTTGATGGTCTCTACCAAGCCACCCGCGCGGACGTTATTGGCAATCTCTTCCACGGTGGAGTTGGGGTGCAAGTTGCCCAAGTAAATAATCCGATTGTCCACATTGAAGGGGTCGATATTAACCAGACATTGTGGCATATTCATACGAATAAGCCCCGACGAGACGTTGGATGCAGAATGGGGTAGCGAGGTTAACGACGAGTGGCCTGGGAGATACGGGTCCGAGGCTGCATATTGTTGCCTTGGAAGGACATTTGGAAGATCAGTCGAGTCGCTGAGAATTTTGGACAGCACCGAGCCGTCGTCGAGGGGACTTGAATCGCCATCCAGAGCGTCGCGCAAATCGGGGCTTGCTGGAGGAAACTTGTCATTGCCGAAGTTGGGCAGACCACGGGCCGAGGGCAGAAATGGCTCCACAGACTCTGGAACCTGCGCTAACGAGTCACGCATCAGCGCCCGAGACGGCGACGAATCTTCAGAGACACCTTCCGAGAAGTTCTTGGCCGATTGGGCCAGTGAACGGCGTCCTCTAGTAAGATCGGTACGATCACAGCGATCGCGGTGGAACTGCACACTTTTACAAATGCAGTCTGGCTTTGTGCTGCCTTCTAGGTCCGACAGATCCAACTGGTTCAGGTGGTCGATATGGATGCGCTTGAGGTGGTACTCGTAGATTTTGATGGCCGAGTCGATCAGCGTAAAGTGAGTGACGATGGTGAGCTCGAGCTTCAGCTCGTTTAGCGAGGACTTGTAATCGTCGATTTCGCCGTACTTGCCGCAGATTTCGTAAAAGTCGGCCCGGGCAGCCTCCATATGATCTAAACTAGACAACTTGAAGAGCACCTGCACGGCGCGGGTGGCATTGAGTTCCATGATGTAATTTAGCGTTTTGAGCTTAATGTAATCCTGTTTGCTGAGGTTGCTGGAGCCGTAGGTCGCATTGGTGGGCTCGTTCAACGAGACACGCAAATGGCGGGAACTCTTGAGACGCTCGCGTAGGTGGCCGAGGTTGTGGCTGTTGCGGCCGTATTTTTGGAAAAACGCTAACGCCACGCTGGAGCTGACAAAAGACACGTAGCAGGTTTTCACGGACTCCACGTCCGACACATGTGGGGGAGACGGCGTCTCGAACATTTTGCAGTATTCTATGGGGCCAAAATCGACCTGCGAGAGAAGCTCATAGAGCAGCACGTCGGCGCAGATGTTCTTGAGAAGCACCGTACGCGACACACCGCTGGACGCATCGTACGGCTGTGGTCCTGAACCAGCAAGGTACGGAAGCATGGGCACTGAGTGCAGTTTTGGGTATGGAGATGGTGCAGGCGGCATCATTCGAGTTTGGTACAGCGGAGACGGCGGTTGCAGCGGCAAAAATTGCAGCCTGCCTACAAACGGCGACGGCGAACCCAGCAACAAATTAGCTGGAAGCATCAGCTGGGAATATGAGAGGTCTAGCGGAGTCAAGGGAACCTGCTGGGAAAAGTAGCCCTGCTGATATTGTTGCTGCTGTTGCTGCTGTAGATTAAGCATCTGGGCGTTGGTTGGGTACATGTAGCCTGAGTACATGGCTGGGTGTGAGTGGAGGGGCTGAGTTGGGGAAGGCGGTTGAATAAATTTAATTGAGACTGAAGTTTGGGGGCGTGGTAATTAGGTTTTGAGTGAATGGAATATTAGTGGGTGTGGCCCTCTAGGAACTGAAGCGTGGCAAAAGTGGAAGGAAGTAATAAAAACACAGCAGTTGCTTCCAGGAATGTAATTTTGGGTTGGCACGGTGGGTGTAAGAGATGAAAGCGAGCGAGGTAAAAGACGCGCTCTGGACACGACCCGCGGATTGTTACCGCAGCGGGCGAGACAAGACCAAGAACAAGGAACAAAGAAAATGCAGCCTAACCCAAGAAAAAAAAATAGAGCAAGCTCGAATGGAAGCGTATCGGGGTAGCGATACGGCGGTACATAGATTCGGCAGCCACGGCTCCAGCACCGCCAAAAACCAGTATTATCGCTTCTATTTATACGCCTCATTTAGACATTGCACCCCAGCGCCTCGCCGCACATGTTTCACGTATTGAACTTAGCCGCTAGGCCCTCATGGCCACATTCCGAGCCTAGCATATAGTCTGGGCAGGATCGGCAGGCGTATGCAGGATGCAAAGAAGCTGACACCGCGCCAGGAATGTCATTGCGTATGCAGAAAACGGGCAGCACTGCGGCGTGCGGGCAGCACTTTTGCGGCACGTGACACGGCCCGCGTCACGTGACGCCGCCGGCTCAGCAGTGGGAGAGCGGCGGCCGTGTGCAGGTCATCGCACTCGATATTTTCGTCCCTATTCGTTGTTTTTTTCGATTCCCTTCCATCTTCTCTTGATCAATCAATTGATTTCCCATAGTCAATAGACCCCATCCACCCAAAATTTAAAGATGGCCACCCAGGAAGTTCCAACCTTCAAGCTTGTGCTCGTCGGCGACGGCGGTACCGGTAAAACTACCTTCGTCAAGAGACACTTGACTGGTGAGTTTGAGAAGAAGTACATTGCTACTCTTGGTGTCGAGGTGCACCCTTTGGGTTTCCACACCAACTACGGTGAGTTGAAGTTCGATGTGTGGGACACTGCCGGCCAGGAGAAATTTGGCGGTCTCAGAGACGGCTATTACATCAACGGCCAGTGTGGTATCATCATGTTTGACGTCACCTCCAGAATCACCTACAAGAACGTGCCCAACTGGCACAGAGACTTGGTTCGTGTCTGTGAGAACATTCCTATTGTGTTGTGTGGCAACAAGGTTGACGTCAAGGAGCGTAAGGTCAAGGCCAGAACTATCACTTTCCACAGAAAGAAGAACTTGCAGTACTACGACATCTCGGCCAAGTCCAACTACAACTTTGAGAAGCCTTTCCTCTGGTTGGCTAGAAAGTTGGTTGGTAACCCTCAGTTGGAGTTTGTTGCTTCCCCTGCTTTGGCTCCTCCTGAAGTTCAGGTTGATGCCGACTTGATGCAGAAATACCAGCAGGAGATGGAGCAGGCTACCGCCTTGCCTTTGCCTGATGAGGATGACGCTGATTTGTAATCGAATAGAGCAGTGTATGCCAATGAAAAGCGCACCGGATTGCCGGCGATTCTGACTGTTTGTAGTGGGGGTTTCCCTGAGATGTAGAGAGGGAGTTTGGAGGCATTTGCAGGGATCAGCAGAGATGTGTAATCTAGAATGATGGGGCATAGTGGTGATTCGATTTCAGTGCTGTGATTCGGGCTCAAACTGTAGTTTAGTTGAACTACGGCCTTATTCGAGCTGGTGAGATTACCCTGAATAGTCCACCCCGGGGCATTCTCTACGGAGCACTCAAACGAGAACTGGAAAGTTGAATTGGTTCGTCATTCATTATCCGCAATACTATCTAATTTTGAGCAACTCGTAAGTTGTGCATTATCGGACTGGCCGTCTCATTTGCTCGACACCGAGTTTTGCAATGCAGCAACTACTGCACCCGTTGGAAACAATTTCAGCCTTTCACCGATCCAGCAGTCGCCTATTCTCACCCTCGCTATTCTGAATCATCAAGATTTTTGTTACGATGGCATTTCAGCTCTCCTGGCTTTTGCACGTACTCACCATCCCTGCGCTCGCTTCTCCTGCCGTGCCATGTGAAATGCAATCGCCTCCTTGTCCTCTTCGGCATAGCGTAGTACCGATGGCGGAGGAGGTGGCATCGACGAAATGGTAGGAGGAGGCGGTAGAAGGATGGTGGCGGGCTCATCGTCATCGTCTCTTCTGATCTTGTTTTCTTTCTGTCTGAGCATTTCTCGGCGGAAATTCTCAGGAGACGGCTTTTTGCTGTTCAAATACGCCACATCTACCTCGTACTGATCTTCTCTCTCGTCCCAAATCCCAAGCTGACGAGCTTTCTCCTCGTAATAGTCACAGTATAGTTTGATGTGGTTTCTGCCAGAAAGATGCAGTTTTCTCACACTCATGGTGTCATGAGTGAGATACGACTTGCAGTAATCGCAGTAGTACTTTGTCATGGCGGTGGAGTAGATGCGGTGGATGCAGGCAGTGGATGAGTAGCATGAGGCAGATCGGCTTCTTTCCCACTCTGAGAGTATTTTGGTCAAGATGAGCTGAGAGTGTATAAACATGCGAATTGGTGCAAATGGCAATATCGGATATGGGCCCTTTGGCGTTGAGCCAGAGAATGTCATCTTGGTGTTGCACCCACGTACGAAGATGGAGCTGGTTTTCAGAATCAACAACGAGCGCTACAGTTGCACTGTGGCGTTCAATTCTGCGATTGGCTCGTTTGATGCTTTTTTTCCGATCTCGATTTGACCGCTTTGATCTTTGAGACCGCCGTCAGCGATAGAGTGGGCACCCCAGCGTTCCCAAAAGGTCGGCCACCAAAGTATCCAGCAAACACTCCAACATTACTCTTGAAGATCGGAAAATCTACTACTGCCAGCATCCAGAAATCCCATTTAAATGTAAGTAGCTCAGTATAACCACGTTCACAAAAACCTCAAACCGGAAAACCACCGGGCTACTCCCAACAAGATAGAGCACACGGTAAATCAACCAACTCTTCCCGCGTTTCACTTCCCGCAAACTCGTTCTCTGCTTCACCTTCTATGTCCATTAGTCACGTGACTGTCCCGACGGCCAATGAGATCCGTTGGGCGCGCGGCCTGGTTTCTACACGCACCCGACTCTCGGTAAAGTTTCACCTCACCAAATTAGCACACATCCACGCCATGTTCAGACAGTCAATCGTATGTGTACACCGTGAGACTTTGTTCTTATAATGAAACCAGGCGTCAAGTTGGGGCAGTGCATATTGAACCGAAGCCGACAGCTTTCTGTCTCGAGCGCCTCGAGCGATTTCCATACCTTC
The DNA here is from genome assembly GCA_030583085.1 of Hermanozyma aechmeae. Lineage (NCBI taxonomy): Eukaryota > Fungi > Ascomycota > Pichiomycetes > Serinales > Metschnikowiaceae > Hermanozyma > Hermanozyma aechmeae. Next base: position 237,845 of record JAJMHA010000017.1, on the reverse strand, counting down.
ATCCCGATGTCAGAGATCAACAATCCGTGAATTCATAGCTCTATCGCTTTCCTGGAATCTACCCATCAAGAAGCTACAAACGCAAAGAAAACGGAGACCCTCCCATTTGATATTCCCCAGACTCCAAACTGAGACTGCCACCCTCGCCGTTTCCCGTCAAAGATACTAACTCCAGCGTGCATTGTCCTCCAGAAGGTTGCTTTCCGTCACTCCCCGCAGACAGAACTTGGTTGCTGATTTGTACATCCAGCAGATCAAGCAGTTCAAGCCTAGTCCTGCGGCTACAGACAAAGCCGAGGGTGTCAAGCTGTTCAAGTTGCCTTCCAAGCCTTCCGCTCCTGTCGATGAGGTGAGTGCGGATGCTGTGTCTTCGTACGAGTCTGCTGAGGTCGAGACCTCGTCTGCTCCTTCCTCCTCTGGTGCTCCTGCTGCTGAGGAGGACTGGTTCGTGTTCGAGGAGGAGGATGAGCACCACTAGATTGCATCGGCCCGGTGACCTGCTTGGCCACCCAGCCAGAACGAATAAAGACAACAAAATTGATTGACAAGCGAAACCTGCGTAGAAATGGGAGAGGGATTGACCAGCTGCCGATATATGGACTGCGCAGCGATGTAGAATTGGGAAGAAGGCTGGTTTTTGCCAGCGTATGCTGTTTTGCTTGAGTAACGCTTGTTGGAAGTCTTGACTGGGGTGAAACGCCGTCGGGGGACTGCTATCATTCAGTGCTCTGAAGGTCATGCTCTGCGTCACCAGATCTTCCTGATTTGAAGTTTCTGGGGGTAGAAAGTTCAACCGAACTCGATACGTCTCCTGTTTATAAATTTGAGAACCATTCGAATCCGAATCCCGTTCTTCCCCAACTCCACATCTCTTCTCAAGCAGGTAGTGCACACAGTAACCAAAACAAACACCATGACAGAACCCGACAGAATCCAGACGTTTTCAAAAGCGGTCGACGTCGTCAATGCAGAGCTCCATTCCAAGGGCTATATATTCGAGAACCTCCAGTTCCTAACCACCGACTGGAAGAAGTTCGCTGAGCCCAACTCCGGCCCCGAAATCCAAGCATTCGTTGAATCCAACGCAGTTTACACCAACGAGAAACACGTGGTTAATGCCCTATACACCCTTGTTGAAAACATGAAACGTCAGCAGCAACAGCATCAAAAGTTCAGTGACACAATTAGCATGAAACAGGCGGAAATTGACCAGCTTCGAGTTCGATGCGACAGCCTCGAGTCTAGAAACAAGACACTAGAGGCGAAACTAGGCCAAGAAGTTGGAGTCAACCGCATATCTGCTAAAAACAAGGTTGCTCTAAAAGAGAAGCTTACACGTGCTCAGCATGGCGAGATCATCAAACTTCGAAGCATGAACTCAGTTTTGCAAAGCAGACTTCAAATTGCTTCCAAAAAACACGAGCAAGAAACCAGTGCATTGCGTGACCAGCTTCTAGATCAACGGAACCTCTCCAGTACTAGCACTTTTGGCCGGCCCATGATGCTTCAACCACCTAGACCCGGTAGCCAAGGTGAAGTTCCGGTAAACACAAATATCTTGTACAATAATAAGGCCTCCATTAATAACGTTACAGAAATCAGCCTCTCAGCCCCCACTGAGGCTCTAGGGGTTGCTCTCGCGCAGGAACACGAGGGTGTTGCTAACCAGCTTCTGGAACTCATAGACAATTTGTTGAAAGAGAATGCTAAATACGCCAGATTTATTGGGTCTGTGAACAAGTACATTGTACGCCTCAACTCGGAGATTCTGGACTTGAACCAGCGCAACTTTTCCGATACGTCACTCCAGAATCCGTCCCGTGCAATTGACATGGCTCAGATCGCGCAGGAAACCACAGAGAAAATCGAGACGTTTGAGTTTGTATCGAAACCGTTTCTCTCAAATATTTATACCAATTTCCACTACGTGGAGGGGCTCATTGAGCTGTTGGCTTCGGTGTATAATCAAGGTGAAGGTTTCCAACAGGAGTCGGCGGCACTTCGAGAACTTCGAAAAGAAAATGATCATTTGCGTGAAAGTTTGCATGATGCATTGAAAGCGCTTGAGGAGTGGAAGAAGTTGCGCTCGAGGAAATAATAGAAACGATGGTATCGTCATCTCGGACTACAACGATAGCTCCTGGTTTCAACAAAACTTCACCTTTTCCCCAAAAGTGCATCGAGCTCTGCCTCGATGTCCACAAGATTAGCAAGCTCTTCCTTTTCTTGTTTTTTGACTTCTAGTCTCTCCTCGTCGAGCTTGTCGTACTTCCTCCTGCTCTTTTTGGACTTATTCGACTTGACGATGGTTTTGCGCTTCGCAATCACGGCGGTTCGACAATTTTCTGGATCCTGAATCTCTTCCAACTTAAGCGCAAGAATCTCTCTTGCCTTCTTGCGATTCAGCTCTTGAGACCGTGACTGCTGGCATGTGACTACTATCCCAGTAGGCAAATGAGTCAATTGCACCTTGCTGTTTGTCTTGTTGATCTTCTGTCCACCAGGGCCGCGACCTCCCTTAATGAACTCCTCTCTAAGTTCACTCTCGTCAATGAGCCAGAGAGGACGAGGCGGTAGTTTGTTCATTTTTGGGATTGCAAATAGATGTGAAGAGGTGGTGAAATTCAGATTTTGCATTGGCACTTTGGCCCAGCGTAGGCCTGGCAACGGCATGGTGAAGCACTTCCGTAGCATTGTTACTTGAAAATGTGGAGTAGCGCGACAACCCATCGAAACTACAAATTCAAGTTGCTGGGACCATGGTGTAAGAAAAAAAAAAACTGATTAATTTCAACACTATTCATAAAAGCGATTTGCTACCATATATTTCACTCATCTACCTCGCCCTCTCTGCCTACAATTTCATTGGAACATAGTCAATTCAATATTGAAAACACGCTGGCAAATTTGATTACAACCTTGCTAGTATTTGTTGAACCAATCAATCATATGCTTGGGTTCCTTACCCAAGAAATTGTAGCCTTGAAATCTCTGATCGGTGCCCTCGATCCAGTAGATTTCCTTTTGGTTGGTATTCAAGGCATCGTAAATTCTCTGCACGTCAGACACGTCAGTCAAGAAATCCTTCTTGACCTGGAGCACCTTGGTAGGGAATTTGACAGCACTAGCGCTTTTGAGCGGAGCAAAGTCAGCAAGTTTGAATGAGCTACCTTGGAAAACTCTCTCGTCGATGTAGGAGTAGAGCTCCTTGGGTTCGACGCCGTCTGTTCTCTCGATGAACTTATCCACGAAACATTTCATGGTAATTGGCTGGAGAAGAACCATGGCTTTGATATCCTCAAAATACTCGGGGTATTTGTCCACAGCCACCAAAGTCGAGTTACCTCCCAAGCAGATGGAGAGCAAGTATTTGTCCATGGCCTTGGTGTCTGCTCTCAGGTTGGCATATTTGATGGATCCAATAACGTCCCTGGCCTCGAAGTTGCCGAAAGTGATTGTTCTAGACTTAGAGTCATCAGATAGCCCATGATTTCTCAAGTCGTAGCACAAGATGTTGTAGCCAGCATCGTGAAGGGCTTTGTAGTGAGGAAGAAAATTGACTTCAAAACCTCCAAATCCACCATTCTCGGGAAGATGGCCCGCAAACCCGTATCTGTTTCCGGGCATGAAATGGTTGCAAAGTACCAACTTATTGGATTTGGATTTGGCTGGAATATACCAGCCCTCAATTCCCAAGCCATCCAAAGCAGGGAAAAACACCTCCTCGTACTCCATACCATATTCGTCTGGTCTTCTCAAGATAGGTGAACGCTGCGAGTTGAGCAAAAAGGTAACAACTCCGTCGACTGCGGTCTGCTGTTCTTCTGAGAGTTTGATAGGCATTTTGAAGGTTAGTTCTGAATGTTGAAGTGAATTGAGAGATTCGTACCCTATTCTATAATTGCTGGGCTCCGCATTGTGTGCCCTGCTATTCTAAAGTAGAGCACGGTGATTACCAGAACTGGTAAACTCCGTCAGCGGGCTACGGGGTATACTGCTTTGAGTTAAATTCCGCCCGACTCATTTTCACGCCGTGCTGATGAACTCCAGCTCTTTGCTCATGGCTGACCTTCTGCACCCTTATGGAAATCTCCGTCTCAAGGGCTCCTCCGCTAACTCCGCACTGTCTTCGTAATTCTTAGATTCATCCGTTGATCGGATATTTCCTATTTCTTCTCTGCCGGAAATTTCGCTCGAGTCGCGGTTTTACGGTGTCATGGGTCTGGAAGCCTAGTTATACGGTGAGAAGAACGCCGTCAACGAGGTACTGAGTGAAACTCCGACACCAAGGAGCTCACAATCCGATATTTTAGTTCCTTTGGCCCATTCTGCTATAGTTTCGCGTACTAAACGCCGGAGTAGCAAGCTTGATCTTGAAGGTGTCAAGCAGGTGGAAAAGTGCCAGATGAGACATTTTTGATTCTGACTCCTCTAGAAATTTTAACATTCTACTCCTCAACATGCATTACTTTCTTGAAAATTTTTTCCCTTTTTGCTCATTTTTCCGCCGGCCCAGTTCTCGAGCCGATAATCCGTGCGGCGGACGCGTCTATTAATTAACCCTTTTGGTGCGCACTGCCCATCACTTTACTTTCTTCTCCATGTCCTATCTGAAGCCCGACGTTTACCTGGCCCAGGTTTTGCCAGGAGAAGATCCTCTGGACTCTTCATTCAATGAAATCACGAAAGCGTTCCGCTCGTTCATTTTGGAATTCCGCCTCAACAACCAGTTCATCTATAGAGATCAGCTCAAGGAAAACTTGTTGATCAGGAACTACTTCCTCAAGGTCGACGCCGAGCACTTAATTGGCTACAATGAAGACTTGAACAAGAAATTGTCCGATGAGCCCAGTGAAATGATTCCACTTTTCGAGAACGCAATCACGGACATTGCCAAAAAGATCGCGTACTTGTCTACTGAAGATGTGCCCAGCAACTTCACATCGTGCCAGTTGATCTTGTACAGCAACCTGAATGTTGTCTCTATTCGTGAGCTTGACTCCGAACATATCTCGAAAATCGTCCGTGTGAGTGGTATCGTGATTTCTGCCTCGGTGTTGTCGTCTCGTGCTACTCTGGTGCAACTTGTATGCCGCAATTGTAAGCACACGATGAGAAAAGAGGTGGCCAGTGGATTTGGGCCCATCAATATGCCCAGCAAGTGTCTTGCTACTCATAATCACGACGACGCCAACTCTCAGCAGAAGTGTCCTCCAGATCCATATGTGGTTGTCCACGATAAGTCGACGTTTATCGACCAGCAGGTTTTGAAATTGCAGGAACTGCCCGATGCCGTGCCTGTGGGAGAAATGCCACGTCACATTTTGGTGCTGGTGGACAGATATTTGACCAATCAGGTGGTGCCAGGCACTCGAGTCAAGATGGTGGGAACCTACCTGATTTATCAGTCAAAGCAGCGGTCGCTGGCAGGATTGAACTCGGTGGCAATCCGCAATCCTTACCTCAAGGTGATGGGTATCCAGACTGATGTTGATACTGCGGCCCAAGGTCTCACATTTACCGAGGAAGAAGAGGAAGAGTTCCTCAAGATGTCTAGAATGCCCAACTTGTACGATGCGTTTTCGCGGTCTATTGCCCCCTCCATTTACGGTAACGAGGACATCAAGAAGGCCATCGCATGTCTTCTTATGGGCGGGTCGAAGAAGATTCTTCCTGACGGCATGAGGCTTAGAGGCGACATTAACGTGTTGTTGCTTGGAGATCCCGGAACCGCCAAATCGCAGCTCCTTAAGTTCGTCGAGAAAATCTCCCCCATTTCGGTCTACACTTCCGGAAAAGGTTCTTCCGCTGCCGGTTTGACAGCCTCTGTGCAAAGAGACTCCCAAACCAGAGACTTCTATTTGGAGGGCGGTGCTATGGTCCTTGCAGATGGCGGTGTGGTGTGTATCGATGAATTCGACAAGATGAGAGACGAGGACCGTGTGGCGATCCACGAGGCCATGGAACAGCAGACTATCTCGATTGCCAAGGCCGGTATTACCACCGTTCTCAACTCCAGAACCTCGGTGCTTGCGGCTGCCAACCCTATTTTCGGTAGGTACGACGACTTGCGGTCGCCAGGTGAGAACATCGACTTCCAGACGACGATTCTCTCGCGTTTCGATATGATCTTCATCGTAAAAGACGACCATAACGAAAGCAGAGACCGCTCCATTGCCCGCCACGTGATGAACGTGCACACCGGCAACAGCGCTGCCAACAACGAAGACCAAGAGGGCGAGATTTCCATCGAGAACATGAAACGCTACATCCAGTATTGCAAGGCGAAGTGTGCACCTCGCCTTAGTCCCGAGGCTGCAGAAAAATTGTCGTCGCATTTCGTTGCCATCAGACGTCGCTTGCAGGTCAATGAGGCGGAAATGAACGAGAGATCGTCGATTCCAATTACAGTGAGACAATTGGAGGCCATCATCCGTATCACGGAGTCGTTGGCCAAACTCACGTTGTCGCCTATTGCGACGGTGGATCACGTGGACGAGGCGATCCGGCTCTTCACGGCCTCCACCATGAATGCGGTGGATCAGGGCGTGCAAAGCGGCACTCTCATGGTGTCAGGAAAGTTTGCCGAGCAATTGAAGGTTGTGGAGAACGAGCTCCGTCGTCGTTTGCCCATTGGGTGGTCGACTGCATACAAGACGCTTCGGCGGGAGATTGTGGATCTGGGCAAAACCTCGGCCGAGGCGCTTGACAAAGCTCTTTATATCATGGAGCGCCATGAGGTCATCCGGTTCCGCCATCAGCGGCAGAATATTTTGCGTGTGGGTATTTAGGCGGTTTATTTTAATGGGAATTTGTATCAATATTGCCTACTAGTAGTGCGCGCGCCGCGACTTAACATCTCCATCGACATGGCTGACTTTCTAAAGTACGTAACTACGAGTATTCAACACTTGCTGTGGATTCGATGCTAACCATAGACCCACGAACACCAACCCTCGCGGAATTCCAGAGGCGCCCTTTATTACGAAGGTGGAGGACATCATTAAGAACCCAGAGGATGAGTTCGAGAAAGCGATGAGTGCTTTCCAGGAAAGATTACAGCAGTACAAGTATATGGAGCTCTCCAAAAGACAGCAGCAGAACGATCTCAACATCAAGATTCCGGATATCGAGAAGAACCTCGCAGTGATTGCTCACCTCAAGCAGAAGAGCCTTGCTGATGATGAGGACGACACCAAGGTGGAGCTCAACTACGAGTTAGACAGTACATTGTACACGAAAGCTGAGGTCGACACGAAAACACTTGATTCCGTATATTTGTGGCTTGGCGCCGAGGTGATGTTGGAGTACCCGCTCGATGAGGCAGTCGAGCTCTTGAACAACAGACTAGCAAACAATACGGAGCAGTTGGTTGCCGTGAAAGAGGACTTGGAGTTTTTGCGAGAAAACATCACCACCATGGAGGTCAACACTGCCAGATTATACAACTGGGATGTCGAAAGGCGTAAAGCGCTCCGAACTGCGGAAGAGGGAACGAAGAATCTCAAAATCTAGGCAGTTAATTAAGCCTAAGTTCTGAATGTGTCGAGGAATTGGCGCCCCAACGGTCTGACCGGATTGGCCGGCTCACCCTGGGGCTGTCGGGACTCCGCATCCGGAATGTCATTGATGGCCACCTCATCGTCTTCTTCATAGCGTTCAGGGGTATTTGTTTCATCTCCCTGTTCCACATTTACAGCACTGGGCTGTGTCTGAAGCGCCAGATATCCCAGCCACCGTTGACGTGCATACCTCGCGGCCGACCTGCGAAACTTGCGAGGATTCACGAACAAACGGAACACGACCAGGGGCACTCTCCATACGTCAGATCCAATGAGAAGGTCACGTGTATAGAGATTGCCAATAAATAGGCCAACCAACGCCGGTATAAGCGAACGAATGCCGTTGTTGAACATTAGGAGCAAGTAGACCGTGTGAATCTGGAAGTGATTCGAGAAAGTTAGAGTGTGGCCCTCAGGGGAAGTTTCTGTAGGTTTCGAAATGACGATTTTGAAGCGGTACGACACCGGTATAGACGCACCAAAACACACATAGAGTGACGACAAAATGCCCACGGGCCCCGAGGCCACCAGGTTAAGAAACGTGTCAAAATACGTTAGCTGGAACGGCTCGCGAAACACAAGCATCCTAAATAGAGCCAGAATTGCCACAGTCATCAATTGGCCCACTGTAAGCACGAGAAATGTGATGGCGGCGTTGTAGAGGCAGAAAAGCACCGCCAACGACAAATATTTGTGCGAGCCGTAGTGGCGCTCGAGTACCTTGAAATGGAACCACAAGAGTACACAAAGAAGGTAATCGGACTCATTGACCACTGCCATTTGGAATGTGGCAATCCGCCAGTATTGGCCATACTGGATAATGAACGGGTCGATGGCAAGCTTGGCGTAGGGCTTGAGCAGTAGAATGGATGTAGCTAGTGCTAGCAACGTAGTCACTATGATGATGGACCGCGATACTGGGGTGTTGGTGAACCCACGGATCGGAGTCACTTGGGCCATGGTGGTAGTGTATGATGAGTGAGGTTAGCGAAGTGTGGAGAAGATGGTAGGAGCCGCAAGAAGAATGACAAAGAAAACAAGAGACAAAAAAATTCGAAATAGAAAGGGCAGACAAATCGGTGCCAGGAAATGCCGCGGCTCCAGGTTCTCTGCCTGCTTATATTCTCAACGACCCATCAAGTAGAGACACAATAAACTCCGTAGCGCACAACTCTGCCGCCAATATATGGCCCCTGAATCTGCTCTACATCCTCTTCAAGTTTTAAAAGTGCATTATCTCTGGTCCCTAGCCTACTTGTTGGCCTTCTTCTTGGCCTTCTCCAACTGCTGCTTCTTCTTACGCAAGGCCTCCGTACGTGCGTGGTTGGCGTCATCTTTGCCCTTCAACAAGGCGTAACGCTTCTGGTTCTTCTTGCTCATCATGATCTTGCGCAACTCGTGCTCTTCTTCCTCGGCTGTCTGTTTCTTAGCCTTCTTGGATTTAGGCTGCGATGTCTCGGCTTCGGCAACGGCCGGTTGTTCGTCTTCAGCCTCCAGGTCTGATGCAGACTCTGAGCCCGAAGCAGCGGCTTCGTCACTTTCTTCAGCCAACTCATCAACCGGTGCCGTAGGATCATAAGCTCCACTATCACCCCATGGCGACAAGTGAGGAGGTAAAGTTTCACCAGGCGCATACTCGTTCACCGGAAGCAACTCAGCCTTGTTAATGCAATCGAACACCCACTGTGGTTGCACGTAGGTGCGGCCCGCCACGCGGTGGGCGATTTTGGGTCTGTCGACAATCTGGTGGGTGATGTTGGAAAGATCCAACTTGTCGAACTCCTCGGGCGAGTTGAGTTTGAGTTCGTCGAGTGCAATTTCGGAAACAAGCTTTCCTCCGCATGCCAACACGCACACCTCAAGAATGTCAATGGGCACTTCACGTCCCACGAAGAAAGTGGACGACTCGAAGAGAGTCAGAGTGGGCGACTGGAACTCAGTAGGCTGCGCAAGCGTGTCACCCTTGTGCTTGGAGTTGTCATTGAACTCATCCAAGTCGAAGTCTTTTTCGGCGTCGTCTTCGCTTTCTTCTGCTGCCTCGTTATCAGCTTCCTGTGCCTTTTGGATTTCTGCGGCAGATAACTGGATTCCTTCAGCCACAGAAACTTCAGCGGTTTCTGCCTGAGATTCAGGACGCACCACGGCGTCCTGGTCCCGCTGCTGGATCACATACGACGTCAATCCGCCCACACCTTTCACCTTCAGAGCATCTATGGGAGGAGGAAACACCAACCCGGCATCGGTGTACAATTTGTACAAGGCGAAATGCAACAAAGACGAGTAAAACTCCAAAAATGTGACCATGATGCGGTAGTCCACCTCGGAAGGAATGTTGGTGGGGAACTTGAATGGCACCAACCACCGCACTTCCTGGCCCTGGATAGTGGCCTCGTAGTACACACCCTTGATGGACACAAACACCTTGGTGATGAGTCTCTGTTTGGCCACAAACGCAAGCCACTGGTTGGTCAACTTCTCTGCCTCGCGCACTACTCGGTGGCTCACTGAGGCAGTGGAACTCATATTGGCAAACAAAAACAACATGTTCAACGGATCGTCAAGATCACGAATTGCATCGAGAAACGAAGGATAACGTTCTCTGATGATATGATCCAACGTGTATTGTGGTCTGGATTTGTCCAAGCGAGAGGCATCGCCCAATTCTCGTTTGCCTAGCGCTCTCTGCAATTTCTTTTCGAAAGTCTTCTGCTGTCTGAATTTGGCCAAAACAGGTTCATGGGCTAGGTATCTGATATCTTTGGCATAGTAAAATGTCTGTGGTCCGCCGTGGCCCTTGGTGAGTTTAGACACTCTTGTTGGTTCTCTAGGGTAGATGCCTTTGAAGATGCAGAGGCGACGGAAATCGGCAAGCGATATTTGCAATTTGCGGATAGCTCTTGTACGTGTTACGTAATCTTTGGCATTACCGGAGTTGCCTTTCTTTAGTAAGCGGCCCATGTTGGAGTGGTGATGAGATGAGCTCGATGAGATGAAATTTTCGCGCGATAGACTGGCGAATATACCCCAGAATGAACCAAGGAAAAGACAAAAAATACAAAATACAAAACGGGAAATAAAACCCAAAATCAGCGACTAGGGACAGCGATGGCTGGTATTTCGCAAGTTTTGGAGCGTGGAAACTCACGGTGAAGGCTGAGGAAGAGAACTGTAATTCACCTTTACAACGGCTGCAAACTGAGACTACCGTATTGTGAAATATTGGTAGCTGAAATGTAGTGGCTGCATATATTGATGCGTGAAAATGTCTTGCTCTCATTCTGGTCCTTCACCTGTCGCTTCTGTACTTCTTTCACCACAAACATGGCTATCGGACGCATGCGTTTGGACCTGGTTTACCCGCTAGACATCCGTATCATGAATCTGAAGATTCAATTAAAGGAACAGCTTCTTGATTGGGGTGTAGACTTCGATAGCTATAAGGCCAATCGCTGGCACAACGACATTGTTACATTGAGAGAGACTGTGGCAGCCGCTGCTGGTGTGCGGGTCGAAGTTGGTCCTTGTGACTTTCCAGACTTTTGTCTGGCGTTGCTAACCGAGTACACATGCTCCAGATACGAATGTAGTGGCGGGATCCCGCAATTCTACAACGTGAAACCTTGTGAGAGCGACAACTTTCGGCACTACTATGCGAAAGTGCTTCGAAAATCGCTAGAGGAAGGCAACTTGACCGACTCTTACGTCTCAAACTGGCAATTATTCAAGGATCCCTGAGGTTCTCTTTTGCCCGAGCGTACTCTCGAACCAACATGCTTAGAACAGGCCACATGCTATTGTATCTGTCTTTCCACAGAAACAGCGCAGATGCAATTAGAGACTCTGCTTGCGAATCAGGTGGTGCATAGAATAATTTGTCAAAGCGGTCGGCAATTCGATAGCAGATACGCCGCAAGTCTGTCATGGGCATCTTGGCCAAGGAGTCACAATCGACATTGTAGAGTAAGTGGGTGGCAGCATGGCGCACGTGCCGCAAAAGTTCCGTATAGACGCTCACTTGGATTGGGCTTTCTTTGGATAGTCTCAATACTTTCATCATGTCCTTGTCGCCAAACGTCACTTGGTGATGAATGATCTGGTGCACCACGGCAGTGTCCCTGATTTCAACGCGAGAGCCTTCGGTCAACTTGGCGAATTTGGCAAGTAACTGCTCCCTTTTCTGTTCGTGTGCCACCACCTTCGCCAAATACGGATCGTAGTCTGAATCGAACGTAGCATCTACGGCGTTGTCCATGGTAGCCTCCACAAAAGCAGTAGCTGCGGTGCGGAAATGACGAGTGTGGTAGATAATTTCGTGGACACAGTCTACACAACCTATATAAAAGGAGATTCAAAGAATTCGGTCTGCATTTGCAGGAGCCCCGACGGTGTCTTTTCGCAACCGCCTTGTCTGTAATCGCAGTAACAAAGCGAAAAGCCATCATGACTGCTGGGTTGTTAAACTTCTGAAACCTCTTTAAACAAGTGAATCACCATCGATACCAAGTCTAGTAGTTGTGTTCACTTGTACGTTGTACCATCAGCCTGTCACTTCTTCCCCACGTTGTGCGAAAATTCATTGCCTCCGCATTCCAACCTGTCATGTCTTTCCCCGATGTCCTCGACAGGGGCAACGAATTTCTTGCTGAGTATCCCAGAACAGCACCATGGTGGAATATGGCGTCACATGCCACGTGCTTGGGTATGATCCTCCTGTCGAAAGCGCTTATCCACCTTCTTTACAAGCCCCACCTTCATCATATCGAAAAGCTTGATTATGCATTGCAAAAAGCTCGAGAAGAGAAAAGAGGCATTCTCACCGTGATGAACCATATGTCTGTGGTCGACGACCCCTCCTTCTATGCTCTTTTGCCGTGGCGATTTCACACTGATATCGATACTGTGAGATGGGGATTTGGAGCCCATAACATCTGTTTTTCCTCGAAAGCTACGTCGATGTTCTTCAACCTAGGGAAGATTCTCGGTACGAAGCGTTTTGGCGAGGGCCCTTTCCAGGGTTCTTTAGACGCTGCCATCCGTATTCTCTCTCCAGACGATACGCTAGATTTGGAGTTCAGCCCGTGGGTCAGAGAGCAAGATAAGCCCAACTTGATCCAAGAATTGAGCAAGCTGGGTTTAGACTACGAATCGGTTCTGAAGGTGGCCACTAAGATTGCTCCTCTGCCAGAGTCTACCGGTGCCTTGATGACCAAATCGCCTTTCATCCGCTCCAAAACGTCGTGGTTTCATGTTTTTCCCGAGGGCTTTGTTTTACAGCTACATGAGCCTTTCAACAACTCCATGAGATATTTCAAATGGGGTGTATCGCGCCTTATATTAGAGAGCACTAGAGCGCCGGTGGTGGTGCCAGTCTTTGCTTTTGGGTTCGAGAAAATAGCCCCAGAGGATTCTGCTGAGGAGGGAATAAAACGGTGGTTGCCGCAGAACTTCGGCGCTGAGATTCACATTGCCATTGGTGATCCAGTGGCTGATGAAGAAATTGAGCGGTACAGGGAGCAATGGCGGGAATTGTGCTCAAAGTATAGTGACCCGCTGGAGCCACATGATCTATCGGAAACTCTCAAAAATGGTCCTGATGCTCAGGCTCTTCGGTCAGAATTGGCCGCACAGCTCAGGCTGAATGTCCTTCGAATCCGAGAACTGCTTGGCTATTTCCAACCCGAGGACCCCCGGTTCCGCTCCCCACAATATTGGAAAGAGTATACCACCACGGAGGGTCTCAGTGACCCGGAGGTCCAATTCGTGGGGAAAAACTGGGCCGTGAAACGGTTCCAGAAACACTTGCCAGACTACGAGGAGGGCGAGTAGCGGAAGAGCTGAAAAATCGTACTGACCCTCAAATTGTGGGGTTCGACATCTTGTATATTTTAATATTTATGAACCATGAGAGAACTCTGCCTTTAATTTCCACTCCCCCAGATCTAGCGATCTACTATGCACTCGGCCATCTCGAATGCGACAAGACCATAATGCTACGCAGACTTCGCCTACCGCTACGATCACAGAATACATATGCCAAATGTCTACTACCTTTTCGTCACATCTCCATGTCTGAGCTCAAGTCGCAGACTCCCATAGTGGAAGAATTCCAAGACACCCCAGACCAAGCAGTCACTACGCTCCGGCACTACATGAAAACGGCCGATATACCGCAAAATATCAGACTCTCGAAAGTCAAAGAAGCTCTCGTGAATCTCGTGAAGTCAGACGAAGAAATGTCTCCGGAGGTGCTCCGAGTCATCAACACGGCATTCCTATTCATATCCAGAGGTACTCTGGAGAAGATGGATCCTAGCTGGACTATCAAGCTTTTTGAAAGGACGTTGAAATTTTTAAATGAGTCAGATACGCCCGCACCAGAATACATGGGGATCCTATCCCAGCATTTCTCTCTCAAGGAAACCGTGGTTCCAAGCATGGTCCTCGCCCAGGTCGCTGCAATGGATACGGTGATCAGAAATGTCGAGTCTTCGGAATTCGCTCGTTTTGTTGTTGAAAAGAAAGGTACTGAGTTGCCATGGGACTTTCTGGAGGAGTTGTTGGCTGTGTACAAGGCCGAAGGAAGGCTCGACTTAGGCAAGTTCGACAATCTTTTAGCGTTGGTCAAAGTCAATCCATTGGCAATGAGTGACGGACTATGTATGGCATTTATTGACTATATCGAGTCAATTTTCCAAGAGGCATCTCCCAACCTCCATGAGACGAAAGACCCTAACAAAAACATATACCGGGTGCAGAGTACGGCCAGGAACCTTTTGGATAACTTAAACAAGGACGTCACCCCATTCACTGCATTGAGAGTTCACAAGTTGAAGACTGATTTGAACGAGGTGGTTGAGACACAAGAAGACGTGAGTGCATTCGAGAGACTTGTCAAAAGGTTCGACGACTACGACGAAGCGGAGCTCACTCGTGCTATCTCAGAAGTCGATCCTGATGTGCGGAGGAGTGCTTTTATTTCAGCTGCTAGCACCAGTCCTGGGTCCCGAGTCATAGACATCATTTCCGAATATGAACTCTCGCAAGAGGAGCCAGATGTTTTGATTCTGGCATACGAGAAACTCAGCAAAAGTTCCGCAGAAATTGAATCCATAGTGACCACTATTAATTCCGCACCCGGATTCGAGTCTTTGATACATGCTTCACTTCTTGCCAGAGTGCCGAAAGCCGTGCTCAGTCAAGTAACAAGAAGGCTATACGACTCTCCTGATTTTGAACCCACACTCAACGCAGTCAGAATGCTAATCGATAATTCATTGAAGGAAGGAGACTATGTTCTGGCCTACAAGCAGTTCGTTGCTAGCACCAAAATTCCATCCATTCAATGGGAGCAGACTGATACCCCCGGACCCAACCTCACGCTCAATAACTTGATAACTGAGATTGCTCGGAACGAAATTTCAATACAGGAGATATTCTCCAAATTTCGGATCATTCGACTGTTTATGACAGGGCAGTGTTCGGCTGACACGTTGGCGGCATTGGCGACGAAAATGCTTGCGGAGGAGTGTGTGGGAGACGTGCTCGAGATGCTCCGAAGAGAGTTGCCCAAGTTAGACAAAGAGCTGCCGTATAAACTACCGACGACAGAACCTTGGGCCACGTCTCATCGCAAGCTTTTTGACACGCTTCACGATTTCGTCATCACTTACACTGGAGAAGAAACGCATGAAACGAATTGGGTCCTTTACTGCGACTTGCACAAGTATTTTATGTTTCCATTCGAAAGCTACTTGCCTGCGCTCAAGTATTTCTGTGAAGTTGACAGACTAAATGCTGCACTAACCGTGTTCCGCCAAGTCAAGTCGCTCAATGAGCTTCACGGCGCTCATCACCATTTACCTCCTCTGAGAGATATGTACATGTATTTGGTGAAGGAATTTGGCGATAAGTTGTATGAGGAAGGTGTCATTGAGATTCATGAGTACTTCAAGATGGACACTGCACTCGAGACTGACGACATTCAATTGCAGAACAGGCTTCTTGATGCCTATCTGAATCTTCAGCTTGTGCCAAAAGCGAGAGACTTATTTCTCTCCATCTCTGCAAATTCTAAGGTGAGTGGAGGAGTCAACGAAGAAACCGCGAGAATCATGATCAAAACTTACACGTACAGCGATATGTCCTATGTTAAGAATTTTTGGGATAATATGAGCCTGTTTGGGGTATTTCCTGATCACCAGGTCTACAAGCAGTATTTGATTGCCCACGTATATCACGGTTTGACCGACGAAGCATTCAAGCTAGTGGAGGAAGTCGACGACTACAATCTTGAGTTCTCTGCCGATATGCTACTTGCCATGAATAACTTTTGCCTCAACCCAGCAAAGCAGAAAAAAATTCAAGATTGGGCCATTAAGAACCATGAAGAGATGTGGAAGGATTTGCAGGGCAAAGGCTTAATTCTGTCAGCAACCCCATACATGCCAGACAAAAATTTACTTACAGGAAAATCATAGTACATAGCACAATTGCATCACCTTTATTCGACTCTAGTACTGTTGACCTTCGAGGCAAATCGCAACGAGTTTACGGTCTCGTTCAAGTCTTTCGAGTGGGCTGAAATATTGACAAACATGAGTGTTTTGGAATTCCCGCTAAGACTGTGTTTGAGCAAATATGTCAACTTCGAGTTTCTGAACGGTACATGGGTAGAAACCAGGGCTTGCTTTCCCTTGAGGCTGTGAATCACGTCGCCCAAACTTGAAAGTGATTTGTTAATAGCTTGAGTCTCTTTCAAACGATCCCCACGTGCTTGGGACGAGGCGAGCCTCTCGGATCCTGCCAAATCCACGAGGTTGAGGATTCCATCAGCTCTCTTGCCACTTTGCTTGTTCTCTCCGATGATTTTTATGACGAATACTGAATGAGACCGAGACGATCGATCATTCGCTTTGGTCGAAGCAGTTGACCTCCGAATGCTCGCCTTCTGTAGAACTTCAATGGCTTGTTTCTCCGACGTCAATTTGACAGTTCGTAAGCCCGGAACAGAAGTCTTCTTGAGATCATCATCATGTTTTATTTCGAGCTTTTTGGGCGAAGAATTCGGCGTCGAAAGAAGATCTATGATGCTTTCATTGTAGATCTCAAGAAACTGTCCTTCCACACGGTGTGTCCATCCTTGAGCTTCGAGGTTGGCAATATCTTCAAAGATCTTGTGAATTGAAAGTGCAATCATTCCGTCCTCTGGATGGGACATAGTCCACGTTTTACCAGAGCAGGTCTGACCGTATGCAAAAATGCAGATATTTAAGCCATCAATTGCAGATTGAACGAGTTGAGCAAGCTCTGGAAAAATGTCGGTATTAAGTGCCGCCCTGTCAAAAATCTTGTCAAATTCAAAGCTGTGCACCACTTTACCGTGACTTGCCTCCTTTCTGACGAGAAGATCCTGCTTTCCATTCAGATTCACAATATCTGCTGATGGCACCGAGATATCTGCACACTCACTGCCTTCAAGAGCCGGACGAACTCTACAAAATACCCGGATGTTACCCTTAAGCTCTTGGAATGTCTCGTGAAGCGCTCGCCTGCGCTCTTCCATGGCAGGAAACTCTTTTACGAGATTTTCAGTATCAAGGTTGTATGTCGAAATCTCAGCATTCTTGTTGGCAATTGAACGTCTCGTGTTCAGAATCTTGCCATGTAGTTGGACGTTCGCTTCTTTGAGAATCAGCAATTGTCTCTGTTCCTCTGACTTGCCTTCCTCGATCAGAAGAAGCACCCCGCTTGTTTTCTCCAACTGCGCTGATTTTTCAGAGAGAATAGTATTCTGTACGACTAGAATTTCATTTTCAAGTGCTGTAGTGGATTGCTGGACCGTTTCAGCCTCGGCCGCAAGATCGTTGCGCATTGAATCCATATTGCTCCGCAATTCTTCGAGTCTATCTTGATGTGTGCTCCTCAATTCGGCAATGCCTGCCTGGAGTTCGGCTGGAAGCCCCTCAATTTGCAGACGAAGTTCTTTGATTTCTCTTGTTGCTGCTTCAATGTTATGTTGGGCCTGCTCGCGAGCCTTTCTCAGAGCCCTAAGAATCGCTGCTTCGGACAGCCCCTCCAATTGCAAAAGTCTCTTCTTATGCTTGAGTTCAGTCTCTATTTTCAGCGCAGTCATCTTTGTCTCCAATTGTTCGAGCGACTCCTGCTGAAGTGTTTTGAGTTGGTTGACATCCTCGAGAGTTTGGGTCGCCTGAGATTCATAATCGGCAATCTCGTCCTCCATCATGGAGAGTTTGAGCTCGTTGACTCTAGCCCTGCCCTTTTCAGATATTAATTTCTGCTTAACTTGTGCCATCCGTTTCCTTGTTGCCTCTATAGCCTGCTCAAGTTCTCGTCGGCGGGCCCAGACGGATGTATTTTCTATATTGGGACGGGAATCCGAAGACGAGAAAGAATATCTTTCCACAACCTTCATTCTCTTGCTTGGAGATCGTAGACTCATGACGAAGGGTGGTACTTATTTGAAAGGATGTGTGTATTGCAAAACATAGAGATCGCGACTGCGAAACTGGGGTAAGACAACAACACGGCGAGAATCTGGGATGTTTGAGACGCAAATACCAGTCCTAAAAAAGTGCGAGGCTCATAAAAATATATGTTGAGTCTAGGCTAGGACGTTACTATTAAATTACTATAATTCGTAACACCTTGCCGACGTTGCGCGGTTATAAAAGAGCAAAGAGGACAAGTACCCGAAGTGCTTTACACTAAACAGATCTTATACTTGTCTCTTCCGGAAATATCTCAGCTGAAAACATCGAAATCACAGTAGAGTCAGGTGAACTGTTACCACCAGTCGATATACAAGTCCCATCTTCAATCCCTTCCAGAGATTACGAGGGAAGACAGGAATGAAAGCATTACAAAATTTCGTAACAGCAGCGAAGCTGATGCCATGTCAGAAGCAATCACCAACAGTTTCCGGTAGTCATTCGGTTGCACCTCATTAAAAAGGTGGTCCTGCACCTGATGCGATGCTCATCAAGTACAACTGCCATGGGAAAGTCAAGCAGACCGAGTAAACAAGCAAAGACGCAGAAAAGCGAACTGCCAAAAGAGCAGAAGCCTTCCAAAGTAGAGGAACCGTCTTCCTCTTCTGAAGAGGCTTCAGAAGCCGAAGTCTCAGCCGAATCGGATCTAGATGACGAAAACGATGTGGCTGACCTTTCCAGCGACGACGGTGACGAAAGTGAAGGCGACAGTGAAAGCGAAGATGAGTTCCCCACAAAAAGACAAAAACGGAAAGCCGGTGATGATGCCGGAGCCTTCGCCTCTGCATTCAGTGCAATCGTTGGCTCTAAATTGAAAGCCCACAACAGAAAGGACCCCATTTTGGCCAGAAACAAATCAACGCAAAAGAAGCTTGAGTCCGACAAGTTAGACTCCAAGGCCAGAAGATTGATTCTCAAGGAAAAGAAAGCTACGCAAGACCGTCATCGCAACAAAAACTTATTGGATAACTCAGAGGAGCCAGGCAAACTCAGAGAGGCTCTTGAGCAAGAGAAGAAACTCCGCAAGACCGCCCAGAAAGGTGTTGTTAAGCTCTTCAATGCCATATTGGCCACCCAGACCCAGGCGGCTTTGGGTGAAGCAGAAGCAGAGGGAAGCAATAAGAAGAAGGAGGCGCACGTTACCGAAGTTTCCAAGAATACGTTCTTGGATCTTGTCAAGGCGGCAGGCCTGCAGTAGCGAGGCAACTTGGGAACTTGGCCACTGTTGAGATCATTAGCGATACATAGAAATTAAGATACGGGTTGTGAGAAAGTTCTTGAATGGAGTAGGCTCGTGTAATAAGGGGATGATATGTCAATATTCTCTCTCTCTCTATGCTCCCGCCAAGTCGTCCTCGTATGCCTTCACTACCACCACTATACATGCCAATAACATGGTGTGAAAATTAACATGGGACTCGGGAATATCGTCAATTACCCCGCTGTCGAGGTCGAATTCGCCGAGCTCGTTTTCGCCGATTCTAGACGACCCTCGCGAAGTCCAAAGGCGAAGAGAGCCAATCTCCTTACTGTTTGCTGGACAAAGATGCTTCAGCCGTTGTGGTAAGATATTAGGCGTCATGATGTTCCGAAGCGTGGACCGCAACAAAGGGTTGGTTCTTTCGACTTGCAAGTTAGCGTTCAAACCATCGGCTAAGGAGACGTTAGCCTTGGAAAGGTGGAGAAGGTGGTACTTGTGCAGGGACTGAAATGGCCGATGCTTCTTTCGAAGAATGCGGTATCTAGTGTCACCAATGCAAAAATCAACTATTGGAACAGTCTTGTGCCAAACAAGTGCAACTTTGGAGCCATTGATATTAATGACAAACACAACGTAGCAGACATGAAAAGTGCGCGTCACATGCGCAAATGTCGTTTTCTCCAAGCCGTGAGGTTTGCCGACCAGCAATTTTGGTGATTTGGGTAGAAACGATGTTTTGCTTGGTCGGTAGAACGTCATGAATTTCAGATTGCATGGCCTCGGGTGCACGGTGGCAACCAAAAGCGGCGAAGAACTTTTGAAATGGTCGAGGCTTTCTCCATTGGCCAACTTGATTTGAAGTTCTCGGGAAGATGGAGTAGTCGAAATATTGAATCTTACAGAGCCCGGAAGCGGCATTCCACTTAAGAAAGAAACAATTCACGATCGACTCAGATCTAACAATTTGAATGCTATATATGACAGCCGCAATCCCTGTGATTGGGCTGCCGTGTGCTGCCCCTCAGTGCATATAGTGCATTCTGCATTTCGTAGAAGAGTGATTCGCGAAATGCGGAGTTAGGCCTTTTCTTCGCGCCCCATACGAACCTTCCACACTTAATTTTGGACATAACCTATAGATAAGCAAGTCTGTGGGGATGAATGTATTTGGGACTCGGGTTTTCCGAGGAAACTGCGAAATGCGTGGGCTTTGTTGGCGTTTTGGGCTGTTATTAGCAACAGTATTTTCAGTTCCCAGCAAACGAAGAAATGCCAAGCCTGCAAGGTCACTGAAGACAGGTCTGTCACGTGAGAGAAGGTACAGCAAGAAAGGGGCATCACAATCGACCATAATTAGATGTAATTATGGCCGTTTTGGTGAATTTGAGCGAAACCTTATTGTGAGTAGTAATCAAATTGCAAGCTTTTGGCCGGGGAGTCATCGTTGGAAGCGAGTGAAGTGTATGTGATTAGCTAGCATGTGGCGGCTAACTCAATTCCGAGTTGTGGGGGGTAACTTACCTGTGACTAGCGAACCTTATGAGATAGTCGCCGCATTGGGAAATCGTGCAGACGGCTGATAGTTAAACAAAGTCACCGCTCTCTATGCACCGCGGATGTTTGAGCCGCAGATTCTTGTCAAACCTCGATAGTGCATGTTATAAATAGACGAGACGGCGCGATGACTATGCCATGAGCGGACGGCACACAGGCGCATCTGATACTAGATCCAGCAGTCCATCCGCACTACCGTAGGGTGCAGGTGAAATTAAACGGCTCCATCCGCTGAACTCAAATCTTTTTCACTTCAATCTCCCTCTTTTTTCTGGAATCATGTCCATCTCGATTGAGCAGGCAGCGAAGATTACCCGAATTATCGAAAACGACGAATCTCTCAGCGGCAAGGTCAAGATATCCAGTAGACCATTTGCGTTACAACGACCATCCAACGACGATGTCACCGACTTGGCTCGAATCAACGTGGCGTCTACGGAAACGCCAATTGTACTTTCGCCGGCAATCTCACAGCAGAGGAGTGAGCGCCGAATCATGACATCCTCATACCCGCCTCGCAATAAATGGCGAATCATTGCGGCGTGCTTATGGTCAATTTGCGGAGGTTTTTCCGATGCTGCCCCAGGTGCAATTTTGCCATATATTAGATCCCACTACCACATCAACTATGCGGTGGTGTCGATGATCTGGATTCTGAATGCGGCAGGGTTTATTCTCGTGGCGATGCTATCGCACAAGATACAGCATTGGTTGGGCAAACAGAAGTCCATGCTTGTCGGGTGTCTTCTTTCGGTAGTTATGTATGCCATTGTATCAAGCGGCGGGCCGTTTCCATTGGTTGCGTTTGGGTTTTTCTTTGGCGGAATGGGTCTCGCTATCGTGCTCGCCCAGGCTAACGTGTTTCTTCTGAAGTTGGACAAAAATTCAACTTATTTGGCTCTTTTCCATGGCTCCTACGGAATTGGTGCCACAGTGTCGCCCTTGTTAGCAACCGCCATGGTGGAAGCAGGGATCAATTGGAATTACGTCTACTTTATTATGCTCGGGCTCATGATCTGCAATGCCGTCAACACGTTTCTTGCCTTCAAAGGAGCAGACGAGGATTTGAAACCGTGGGATCATGATGAGGACCAAGATCTTCTTTCGTCGCATTCAGGAACCCAAACACCGCTAGCCTCGGACGGAGTTGCACTTCAGGATTTGGGTGCACACCTCACCGCCAACTTGGGCGACGACCATCACAAGGAAGTTGGCGTAATGAAACTCGCTTTGCACAATAGGATCACGTGGCTCATTTCTCTATTTGTGTTGTGCTACCAGGGTTCCGAGGTGCTGTTGGGAGGATGGATAGTCTCGTTTTTATTCGACTACCGTGATGCTGCCACCAGCTATGGCTATGTTCTGAGTGGATTCTGGGGTGGTCTCACTTTGGGCAGACTTACGCTTACCCGCCCATTGCATCGGTATGTTGGTGCACGTCGTTCGATTCTCGTGTTGGCAGTGCTCACTATAGTGATGATAATACTTACGTGGAGTGTCGAGAGTTCGCTCGCGTCGGGAATCTTTGTCAGCATTGCCGGCACAATGATTGGCCCTACTTACCCTCTTATGATCACCATCGTGTCTGGTATGCTCCCAAGAAAGATCCAGGTCGTGAGTTTGACCATTATGACGGCGTTTGGATCAAGTGGAGGTGCGATCTTTCCGTTTGTTACTGGTTTGGTTGCGCAGGCAGCAGGCACCTACGTGGTGTTGCCGATTTTCATCGCCTCTTACACCGTGATGGCTCTCACGTGGATAGCGCTTCCCAATGTGGAGAGAAAGGGCGAACTTCCTGAGTCTAGAATTGGCAGGATCTGGTACAGGCTCTGGTGAGTGGGAATAATTAACTGTGTGTTCTGTCCCCAGAGTGGGGGCAGAGATGTTTAAGCTAAGGGAATGTTTAGGGGCGAGATAGTGTTCAAGAACTGTGAACGCTTAAGCACGACGAATGTTTTAGCACAAGGAAATGAACAAACGCGAATCATTCACCTAACTGCTGAAAGCTGCAGAAGAATCTTCGAAACTGAGAAGGCTCGGCATCAAGCTTTTAAAATGGGGCTGGCGATAGGAACGGATAACAACAAGACAATCCCGCAGAACATAAAAGAGCGGTTTATACGAACAGAATACGACATGATAAACATTTTGGTGGAAAACCTAAAAGTATGTACAATACTGACTGACGTGACTAGCTGTGTCGCCAACCACCAACTGACCTGCATCTACCACCATGGCACTAGAACTGCTTATAAAGCACGGCGACGAGGCGGCTAACCGCAAGGATTTCACGGCGGCTCTACAGCAATACACGCAGGCACTTTCTGAAAACCCCAATGCGTTTTTGGCGTACATCAAGCGAGCCACTGTATACTCCAAAACCAAGCAATATGACCTAGCAAAACAGGACATTGCCAAAGCCCTCGAAATTGCGGAGTCTCGCGGAAAACGCAACGATAAGGCACTCACCTACTACAAATTGGGACTTGTCAACTATGGCGAGTCAGACTACGTCCTAGCCCTACGCCATTTCCAACTCGCCAAAGAACTCGGCTCCAGCGAGGCTGCGCTCGATATCTGGATCGCAAAGGCTGAAAGAGATGTCAAAAAGGTGTCTAGCGAACAAAAACCTGCAATTTCTTCCCCACCTTCTGCTGTTTCGCCAGCGCCATCGACCTCACTCGATGCAATCAATCAACATGCCCCCCTCAAGGCTCAGATCCGCAATGACTGGTACCAAAGTAACGAGGCGGTTACGATCACGATTTACGCCAAAAAGGTCGACGAGCTGAGTGTCAAAACAAAGTTCCGTCCCCGTTCCGCCGAGATCAGTTTCCCCACCTCGGGCAGTTCGGAGTATTCGTTTGATTTGGAGCCCTTGTATGGCGAGATCGTGCCTGAGGAAAGCCTGGTGCGTGTTTTTGGAACGAAGCTTGAATTGACGTTGGTTAAAAAGAAACCAGGCAAATGGGCGTCGTTGGAGGGCGACGGATCTACAGACTCGGCCGATCCTGCTCCAACGGCGCTGGCTGCGTTGGTTTACCCATCCTCAGCCAAGAAAGCGATCAACTGGTCGAGTTTTGACATCAAAGATGAGGAGGAGCCCTCGGGAGCTGGCAACGACTTTTTCGAGAAGTTGTACCTGGGCCAGGATGACGACACGAGGCGGGCGATGATGAAATCCTACGTAGAGTCCAATGGCACTGTTTTGACTACAAATTGGGACGAGGCCAAGGACAAGAAGTTCGAGACATCGCCTCCAGAGGGAATGGAGGCCAAGAAATGGTGAGTTGCTGTGGAGAGAGCGGATAACCACAACGGAGGAAAAGAAGGGTAAATTCCAAGTTTCCATCTGCACATAACGCTATTATTTTGGGAAGTGGTACGGACTCGGTGCGATTTCTTGCCGATGCGAATCATGTTGGGCCCCTATATTTTCTCCAGATAGCCGCCATGCCGCATGCATTGTTGATGCGAGAGGGCAGAATGTAGAATAAATTCCGAACAAAAATTTCAATTTTTCAGGCACTTTTGAAGGTCGCGGCCAATTTCTGGCCCGCAGTTTCGAAACCTTAGTTTGAAAAATCGCCCGCCCCGCGCGTCTGTGTGCAGGAGATAGCGCACCACGATAAGCTGGAGTGAGACATGTTGGAAGAGGCCGAAAGCCGTGAAAAATGAAAAAAATCATAGCCAAAAAAAATCCTGCCGAAATAGCAAATCGCTGTGTTTGCGAGTAGCGCCTTAAGAGCGAACACGCGTTGTTGTGTGGCGCGTACCACCTCTCTCACCTGATGTCCGAGCCCCGTGTTTATGCGTTAGGGAGCCCCCTGGCAGGTTTTCTTTTTTTGACCCATCACCCTGATCCCACCTTTTCTCAACCTTCCTTCTTCTCTAGGGCAACTTCTTGAATCCCATGACTTATTTCACATACAAGGCTATCTGGTACGTATACGAGCCACCTGATGTGATTTCCCGGTGATCCCGATGGTTTTGCAGCTTTGTTCATCATTTCAGTGCATTCTGAACCAAACAACAACCTGAAGCTCAAAATGAGAAAATAGCAACAGAGACGACATTTCACAAATACACAGCATAAATGTCGCATTGGGTCCGTGCCTGGCTTTTCTCCCGGATTCTAACCGCAGGCCTTCTGACCCTTCGTTGTCGTCTGTAGTGATCACCGGCAACTTCGACAACTGGTCCCAGTCTTTTGCGTTGAATAAAGACCCCATCACTGGCGAATTTGAGACCGAGTTGAAGCTTCCCAAAAAGGAGAAAATTATCTTCAAGTTTGTTCTCAATGGGACCGAGTGGGTCACTGATCCACACCTCCAGTACGAGCATGACGAACATGGAAACGCCAACAACGTCGTGTATGCAGAGAACTTGGTAGCGGTGGAGGAGTTCACCGAGGAGAAAGATGCCAGTCCATTTGCTGAGCCTCCCCAAAAGGGCATCTCCTCTGAAAGAGGAGAGTCAGACAGTGAAAAACTCACCAATGTGCTGACATCCGAATCCTCGTACGCCGCCGTATCCATTCCTGAATCCAAGGACTCGGGGTTTGAAGAAGTGGAGCACTACAAGGCGCCAATCACCGATGTCACCCCCACCTCCTCCAACTTGCCCCACCTCTCCTCTGTGTCCACTGAACAGGT
Organism: Hermanozyma aechmeae; assembly: GCA_030583085.1. Classification (NCBI taxonomy): domain Eukaryota; kingdom Fungi; phylum Ascomycota; class Pichiomycetes; order Serinales; family Metschnikowiaceae; genus Hermanozyma; species Hermanozyma aechmeae. Next base: position 212,365 of record JAJMHA010000017.1, on the reverse strand, counting down.
CGACCATGGTCCGCCGAGGCATCCCCAGCCCCCCTTCGAATCTGACGTTTCCACTCTTGGTGGCAACTCTTGTAATAGCTCTCTTGCTGGTCGCGGTCAGCAAGAGTTGGAGCTTCTGGAACTGAAGAGGTTGTCCAAAGGCTCGGTTTCGCTGAAAGTGGTGAGCGGTGGTGACAACTTGATGACTCGCTTGAGAGGCTTGTTTCGTTCCTAGTAAAAAGGGCTTCCATGCTTGGGTTGGAACATCTCTGTACAGCAAATTATTTTCTACGGCTGCGGCTGCTGCTTGCTATTATTGGACTGGGATGCTATATAGACGGAATCACCAAACCAGGGCGAAGTCCCCCGCACACAACAAAGCTTTTTCTGTTCATTTATCCACGCCTTCCAACCTTGATGTGAGCCGTCAATTCACTTTCTCTTGGACTTTTTCTTTTTCTTCTTGGATCCACCTGCCTGTGCTTTGAGTTCCTCAGCGGGCGTGCTCTCTTTCTCTGTCTTTTGCTCGACCTGTTCTTCTTCGTACTCGAAGTTACTCATAAGAGCAGCAGCGCCAACGTCCAATTTCGTCTTCTTCAGCAGAGTCTGCTCCTCTGTGTTTTTACGCTTCACGTTCAATCCTCTGGGCCCTAAATACGCCAAAAGTCGTGAGCCGTCCTTGGCTTTGTTCGTGGAATATTTCACAGTTCTACCCGAGGAATGGTCCGTGACCTTGACTTTCACCTGAGCATCAGGTTCTGCATGTTTCTTGCTTTTCTTGTTCAGATATGTGAATGAGACCGTAGCTCCGGGGTACACCTTTAGAAGGTCGGTGGCTGACTCCACGAAGTTCTCCATGGTGGTGAAATTTTTGTGCAGGTCTCCTTGGAGAACGAAGATCATGAGAAAGGAAAAAGTGGACAATGAAAGGCAAGAGAAGAAAAGCTGGCGTGAAGGCAGATTTACGATCGAGATTAGAACAGCAAAAGAAAAATACAACGGCTTCCTTTCATGCTTTCCATTTATCGTTACATGGGCACATCGTACCCAAGCAACATGCTACCCAATAAAAACGCGTTGAGACACGTGATGAAGCCCCACGTCAATACAGCTGTAATGCTCATCGCGGGCCCATTGCTCATGTCAATGTAGCCCAGAATGTGGCGCGACGCAGGCTCGGATGCTGCACTGGTCTCCTCGTCCAAAAGGCGAGCCTCGCTCTCGCGCAAATCCGTAATATTCGCCGAGTTGGGCCCTAGTTTCGTTTTCTGTTGTGAAACCATGTTCTGGCGTGCGGTGCTCTCGTCTGCAACCTCATCCTCCCAGCCTGCACAAGGATGGGCGTTCCGGATATCCTGAAGACGAATAGCAGGCTCAGTGGCGTTGAATCTGCCGACAACAAGATCATCTATGCAGAGCGTGTCGCCTGTGACGATGTCAGAAAGATCGTAGCAGTCGAAATCGTCACCTTCACGGTGAATCACAGGCACTCGCATGATTTTCTTCGAGCAGGTGAAGAAAATAAGCGGTGCCGTGACAAAAGGCAACAAGAGCGAAAGCACAACCTGCAGCGCATTTAAAATGCTGGCCAAACCTTCGCGGCCAGATAGCGTTACCACCAACAAGCAAGGAGCGATTGCGAGCCCACGAGTGATAAGTCGTCTGATGGCTGGAGGGAAGCTCCACAGCAAGAAGCCCTCCAGCACCATCTGGCCCGCCAACGTGCACACCACGCCGGCACTTTGGCCCAGACAGAGAAGCGCCAAAGCGAACACGATTCCTGCCGTTGGAGACAAGTGCGTGACGAGCAAGTGATAAATAGTGAAAAGGTCCGCGTTAGCCGACGAGCCTTCGTCGTCCGACTCATCGTCAGAATCGTCATGGTCGATTTTGTCGGAGTCACGCTTGTCATTCCGCAGTCCCATGGTAGCACCAGCCACGATGAGGATGGCAGAGTTGACAAATAGAGCCACTGTGAAAAGCGAGATCACGAGCTCCATGATCGTGTACGACATTGTGTCATCGATGGCGTGGATCGATGGACGATAAGGTTCTTGGTCTTGCTGCTTCTTGTTCATTCTGTCAACGTAGTCGTCGTGTGAGAAATCAGCAGACGAGTCTGGCGAGTTGGTGTCGACAACCGAGTCGTCCTCCTCTAGGAGACCCGCAGAGTCCTCGTGTTCCGGTACGTAGTGACCGTATTTGATATCAAAATCCTTGAGCCGGGCCTGCACGAGTCCAGAGCCTAGATATAACGAGTGGGGCATGACAGTAGCACCCAAGATAGCCAAACTGAGAAAGAGCCCATTGCCGCCTTCTCGTTCACTGGTGTCTACGATTTTGGGATTCGGGAGAAATCCCTTCATGACCTCTGCAATCGAAAAGTTGGGCTGCTTCGCCACCTGGGCAAGCTCAATGCCAAAGCACACCACCGTGGCCGCCACAAGCACCGACACAAACGACTCGAAAATGCGTACAAAAAGAAGCGGACCGTTTGGACGATACGCCATAAGAACAACAATCACGTCCACCACCGTGACGATGACGCCGATAAAGAGCGGGAGGTTGAACAAGATGTTGAGTGCGATGGCAGTGCCCACCACCTCCGCCAAGTCAGTAGCGATGATGGAAATCTCAGCCAAGACGTAAACAAAAATGTTGATCCGCGGTGGCAAATGCTCCTTGCAATTTGCAGCCAAATCTAGCCCCGTGACGGCGCCCAACTTGGCGGATAGTACCTGAAGAAACACACCCAAGCAATTCAGCAAGAGAATGGAAAAGAGAAGTTTGTATTGGTAGGCGCTGCCTGCAGCAACGGCAGTGGAGTAGTTACCAGGATCCATGTATGCCACCGATACCATAAGGCCTGGGCCCACGAATTTCATGTATTTGCGGAGCACCAACAATCCTCTCGTTAGAAGAGGTTTGGGGGAAAGAGGCGGCATGACGCGGGGAACTTGCGACTTGTTTAGATTTGTGGAATGGGAAAAAATGAAAGCGCTGCCTGTTGTTGTATTTATGGATATGGAATCATGCAACACTCTGGCTTTTTGAACGTGTTGTAGTCAGGAAGAAGAATAGACGGTGCGGCCAGGCGACATTATTTTGGAGAAGCGAGATGTGCCCTGCAGAACCTGGGGACGTGCACTTCACATGCAAATCAGCAAGGAGAGCTATCAGCGTGAATTTTTAGGTGATTTTCAGATCGTTGTTATCGGTTTTTGGAGATTTCGTGGTAATTTGGGCAACCACTCTAGCTTTTTGGTGGTGCTCTGGGTGATCGTGTGTGTTGCTCTCCCGGGCGAATTCGGGGCCAGCGCGACTGGCTTGGGCTTAGCTTTCAAGGCACACGATGGAAACTCAAACGAGTCGGTTTATTGGATAAAGAGAAAAGGATGTGCAGAAGTTTGGGAATTAAGGTACCTGATGAATTTGGCGGAGCTGTCAATTCTTCAAATTGACTCGTATCCCAGAATCACATTTCTGGAATCGATGGTGATCTGCGCTCTGTTGGTCACACCGGACAACAATGGAGCCGGTTGAAAATTTGTAGTTGCCGGAACTTCGTGTAATATTGCCGATCTCGTTCGCCAAGAATGGACGTCCTGCCGTGGCCATTGGTCCAGCTAACGACAAAACGTAGAGTATTCTCTCTTCATCCACCGACATGGCAAGGCTTAGTTTTATCAGGTTGTACGAATGGTAAGCCACGCGCCCGAATGGGTCGTGGATCCTCTCAGCCTGTCCATCTGGCTAGTTATTTAGACTGAGACAACTAATAGCTATAGGTAATTAGGCTGCTGTCTGGAAAGGTAGACAGTTCGTGGGTCTGGCAAGCTAGACAGCTCGCCCAGTCTATGCGGACGTTGCCCCAATCCTACTTATCCATAGCACCACTATTCATCACTGAAAGTCCCCTTTTCCGCTTCAATCCAGAACTAAGATGGTCACCGCTACCGCCAGAGTCAGTCTTCAGAGCCATTGCTCCAAGACATTCCTTCTTACTTGAGTGTGGCCACTCTTACATCCAGATTTCTCCTTTTCTTGCCGACTGCCTTTTGGTCGACTTTCTGATTTGCACCCGGCTCATCGCATCGCGCCCCGGGCCCCGGGCATCAGAGCTGGCCCCACCAATATGGCAATATCGCCAAACAACCGTTGATACTTTCGGAACCGTGACCCTGTTCGAGTTCCTTCTCGTCTAATCTTCCCTCAATTCTCCATCTTCATTTTGCTCATCTTCATTTTGCTCATCTTCATTTTGCTCATTTTTCCTCTCTCTCTCGGTTCCTCTCGGGATGGTCGCGCCCGCTCGGTCTTTGGAGTCCGACATACTACTACACAGCACTGTGCTCCTACCTAGTTCCAAACTCAACCTTGTCCCGCAGCAGCCGCGCCAATAGAGGGAGAATACAACAACAAAAGAAAACACACCTGTACATCTTGGCGCCATGTACACTGCACAAAGTTCTGGGATTCTCAGAGCCTGCATCAGATCCGCCACAGCACCACGGTCGTTTTCCGTCCGTGCTGCTCTCTTCAATGCCCAGGTCTTCAAAATGCCTGCCATGTCGCCCACAATGACGGAAGGTGGCATTGTGGCCTGGAAGGTAAAGGAAGGCGAACTGTTCAGTTCAGGCGACGTTCTTCTCGAGGTCGAGACCGACAAAGCCACCATTGACGTCGAGGCCCAGGACGACGGCCAGATGTGGCGACTTTTAGAGAAGGACGGCGCCAGTGGCATTCCCGTCGGCCGTGCCATTGCATTTTTGGCCGAGCCAGACGACGATTTGGCGGCCTTGAAAGAGCCCGAGGTGGAGGCCCCCAAACAGGAGGAAAAGCCGGCGGAAGAGAAGAAGGAGCCAGAACCAAAACCCGAGCAGAAGGAGGAACCGAAATCCACCACTTCTGCGCCGGCCAGCTCGAAATCCGCCAGCTCTGTCTTCACAAAAGCCGACGCTTCGCAGAAACTCATGCCCTCGGTGGAATTGTTGCTCCATAAGCACCACATCTCAGCCGCCGACGCCTTGGAAAAAATCCCGGCGTCCGGCCCCAAAGGCCGCCTTCTTTATGGCGATATTTTGGCCTACGTTGGCGAAATCGACCAGCTGGCCGTGGCGAAGGTGGCCGAGTACATCAAGAGCAAGGAACACCTCGATTTGTCGAACATCAAGATCGCCGCACCCAAGGTGCCTGAGCAGAAGAAAGCCGCGGCTCCTGCCCAGAAACCCAAACCTTCCAACATCTTGAGCATCGAGTTCACCTCCGAACTTGGCGAAGGTGTGTCGCCCGAAAAATTCCAGTACGCCTTTGAGAAGGCCTTGGAGGGCGCAAAGAGACAGACCTACGCCACGCGCTTTCCACAGTATTCCCGCTCGCCGTTGGCGTCTCCCCTCGTTGAGGACGACATTTTCGGCGACTTGCTTGTTGCTCTGCCCACCAAAGAACGTTTTGCAGTGTCCAATGTGGCGTACGAATTCATTGGTGAGGCAGCTCCTGGTGCTGTCGCGCCCGTTGATGACTTTGATGCGCTTCTCGGCCTTTCGTCGCAGCCTGTGTCGTTCGAGGCAACTGGCAGTATATCTGCGCACGTGAGCTTCCAGGTGACGTTCGACCAGAAGGTGGGAGACTCGCGTGACTTTGTGGAGGAGTTCCAGGAATCGTTGCTCAGCCAGATTCCTGCGAAGCAGTTGATTATCCGGTCGTGAGGGCCTAACCGGCGTTTTCTTCTCGAGGTGTCATAAATAGACGTGCGGCGATGCCAAAGATCATGAAGCACGACAAGCGGACCAGGATAATAAAAAGACGTCCAGAATGTCGCTCCGCTAGCCGGGCCGCTCAGTTTTCAATTTGGTGTGCGTTTCCTTCTTTTTTTTTTTTCTCTCAAATGTTAATTTTTTTTCATCCTGTGACAAGTCTTACTGCCTTATCTGGCTGATGCGGTGAGAGACACGCAGCACGCAGCGGCTTTTTTTTTTTTTTGTTCCGCTCTAAACACACACCGCCTTACCTACACCACGAAAGTGAAACATCATCACTATCCACATCGAAATCCGCCATCGATTGCAAAGATTCCACATCTCGTTGTCGCATTATTGAACACGCTTTCTCCGTGGTCCGCTTTTTTCCCTTCCCGCTCTCGTAGTCCATGCGATGAGTATACCCCACAACTATCTGGTTAAAGCGAACACGTTGGGTGAAGGCTATTCTTGCGACCCACCTGAGCAGGATAATGGCCAACACAGAGTAGGCTACCATGGAAATGTGCAGGCGAAATATGGTCTCCAAAATCCCGGTTTCCGTCTCGGCAACCCATCACCGCCTCTCACATCGTTGCCCAACAGAGGAACTGGTAACTCGCCACAAGCAAACATGCCACAGGGCATGATGTACGCTCAGCAACACCATCACCATCACCAGCACGAACAGCAGCAACAACATCAGCAACAACAACAGCAGCAACAACAGCAGCAACAACAGCAACAACAGCAACAGCAGCAACAACAGCAACAACAGCAACAACAACAACAACAACAACTAGCACCCCACTTGGCACAGGCCCAGATCGATCAGCAAATACGGTACATTCCCCAGAACCAAAACATCCAGAACATGCAAAGTCAGAACATGCAGAGCCTGGGATTGCAGAACCACAACGGTCACAACCTACAAAGTGCCCTCATGCCAGGACACATGCAAGCTGGACACTATGGCCACCAACAACACCAGCAGCAGCACCAACACCAGCAGTATGCTCAGCACTTGAATCTCCAACCACTGCAAATGTCGAGACCACTCCAGCCACTGCAACTCCAGCAGTATTCTCAGCATATTCAACAGCCACAACTCTCGTCGCAGTCCCAGTTGGATGCTTCTCGCCATACTGCTGACTACTCCCAGCACGACTATGCTTCGATGGCACCAAGACCTGTGTATGAGGCGTTCCAGTCCCGAATACCAGACAACATGAACATTACTAACGACAACAGGAGCAACAATATCCTCAGACCGATGGAATACGGGGACAAGACGCCAAAGCTCGGCATGCTTGAAAGCCAGAAAATGCCATCCGCTCACCGGCCATTGGCACCTTCAACCTACTCATCAGGCTCGATAACCAACACGCCCAAAACGCCGATTCTGGACTTTCCATTGGTGAAGTTCCAAGATGAGGCTGATGGCACCAAGCGGCGTCGTGGGAGACCTCGGAAACTCATTTACGACCTGGAGCTCAAGCAATACATTGACTCGTCTCACGCTAACTTCAAACGCCTTAACCGTTCCTTGAAATTAACCGACACGGTGATCAAAAGAAAGGAGCAAGCTGCCGCCGTCAGCGAGTTGGTGGTCAATGGCGCCAAATTCAAGTCGCTCAATGAATCTACGGTGAAGCAGCTTCTAGAAAGAAAAGACCGCCGAGGACGACCAAGAAAGTTCCCAATCGAACAGACGGGTGTAACCATCAAAGGAGTGCGTGTTAGCGGTTCCCACAGGTACAAGAAAAAGCCAGTGGCGGAGCTCGTAGAAAAAGAACCAGCCCACTTGGACTAATGGGATTAATTGTAATTATAGACCACCATCACTATCAATGCGCTTTTATATATAAATGAAATATTGGTAACTTACTTCCGAAGACCAGCAAAGCGTAGACATCATGAATAACATATGCAGCTGATGTTAGCGAGCCAGTGTGATATCACTGTCTGAATGGCAGTTTCAGCGACGGCGTATAATATGTATGAAGGCTGGAAGGCGATTCTGACTATCTCGAAACGAACCTAGAAACTGCAGGCATTGTGTTTATCGGAGACCTTCATTTTAATAGTGAATAAACGGATTAACTGCAATTTTTCCGGTTACTGTGCGGTTCTGAGATTTACCAGTAATCTCGCACGAGATGTGGCGAACCTGGGCCATTTCCCTGTACTACGCGAACCTCACAAACATACAAAGTTCACAATTCAACGGCCGAAAAATCTAAAAATTATGCAGCAAGAAAGGCGGTTCTCACCGGGCAAACAAATAGGCACTATTTTGGATGAACGAGAATTTAAAAAAAAGATGAGTGGTACGGGAATCGAACCCATGTCTCCTGCTTGGAAGGCAGAAATGATAACCACTACACTAACCACCCAATCTTCTCCGAATTCCCTTGTTTGTGGAACATTACAGAGAGAAATGCGCAAAATCCTCAAGCAAGGTCGCGGCCACGACCACCTTGACTAAAAGAAGGAACAAATTCCGAGTTGGCACAAAATTTAAAAATTTCTTGAAAAAATCTTTAATTTACTCCACCTGGCAATTTTTAATTCAAAAATGGACGAGATTTGGAGGGTTGGCCGAGTGGTCTAAGGCGGATGACTTAAGATCATTTGGACGTTTAGTCCGCGCGAGTTCGAACCTCGCACCCTTCACCATCTTGTTTTCTTTTTGCATCTTGCAGGTTTTTAGCCTACAAATTCACACACATTGCATCTTATGATAAAACCCATATATATTCAAAGATCCCTAGTCGCCAATGGCATACTAGAGCCGGTACAGTTCTCTGAGAACTCCCAGATTGCCATAAACAATTCCGATCACATCACAATCCTAGATCCCAAATTGCCCTTACTCCATCGGAGCGTCTACAGAGCAACAGTCAACGGAGAACCGCAGACAGTTGTGGATGCCAATGGCTTGTTTGAGAGCAAAGCCATCCTAAGAATCGAAGGCTTAGAGACGGCCCAGTTTCTGATCTTCCTGAGGCTACTAATAGAAGACGACGAGTCTCAATTCGCTTTTGGAAGGGTTGCTGAACCTCTCATTGTTTCACTTAGATGGTCTCCATTGCAAAAGGACACGAAGGACTGCCATCTTGGAGTACTTTTGAGCTCGGGTGAAGTTCTTGTGCTATCGAGAAAATCTCTCGATTTGAGCAAGTACGAAGTCGAGCACCGAAGCTTCACGGCGCTTCTTGACCAACTTCAATTGCTGCAAGAGTGCCTCACTCCGGAGGGTGACATCATCATCACAAATGACCAATACCTACATTTGCGAGTCACGTGTTTTGAGTTCGCTGATGCAGGGGACCAAACTATTATTGCTTTGAGCCACGAGTCGGGCGAAATCTCAATTCACCACCTAACTTCTGGGCTACCCATCATGGATCGGTTGTCCGCTGGAGGCCTCGTGGTCAAGATGTGCAGCACAGGATCCCAGCTTTATTTCTTATTAAATGACAATTCGGTCAAAATGGCCAGACTTGAACAATCGGGAACTTTCAGTGGTCTCCCAGAGGAGGTTCTTCCACCTTCTCGATTTCTTGTTTCCCAACTTGTTCATGTTTCTGATGGACTAGTGTTGGTTGTGGATTCCCGACAGGCAACAATCATTGCGAACCAGCAAAAAATTGCGGTGGTCGGACTCTCTTTCCGAACGACGGTTGTCAGCACATGTGTGACTCAAGATGATGGCGTCTTTTCAATTCTCCTTAGCCATGAGTGTGGAAGCTTGAGTGCTCTATCATACGTCGATTCACAACTTCACTTGAGTGAAGCACCCAAACCAGTTGTAAACGAGCTCACGAGAATGAAACACAAATATCATTCTTCACTCGTGCATGAACAAAACAAAGCCCCATCAATTCCCTTTCAGCCACTTCTACTGAACGAAATTACGGTCAACACTGCTTTACACGGCTTAGTCTATTTGCCATTCGTTGGTGTTTATGTGGCAGTGGCATCTTTCAGCCCCCGCGATGTGATCCATCATGAAATCAAATCCCGAAAGGATTTCTCTGTGTTCTTTGTTGATCTGGGAAAAGAAGCTGTGATCAACGAGGGAATTTCGAATAGCTATCTCTGCTCCGTATTCATTAAGGACAGCCAACAAATTCCTTTTTTGTTGAAAACCGCAGTCGACGGAAACGAGGAGGCTCTACTGGCTTACACACTGGCACTAGCCAATTGGAGCAAACTTGCTCTTCCAACGAACAAAGAGCCATTGAATATCCGCATTTGGGCCGAGGGATTGCAAGTAAATTTGATCAGAAATTTCAGAGACAATTCCGTTATTCGCAATCTCCAACGGCTTCACCTTGGTGATATCTCAATGCTGAGAACAATAGAGGCGCTAAACAAGAAACCTCTGAAGGCCCTCGTCAACATGTTGGGAGATCTTCTCCTGGAGCAATCGATCCTTAAATCCAAAATAAGAGTGCAGTTTCTCCTGATAATCATTCAGTTTGCCGAAGACACCAAGATCCACTTTGTGTCTGACATTGACAGATATATCTTGGTTACCGCGTACCACGCTTTGCAACTACTGGGATGGTCAGGTCAGGCTAGTCAAATCCCGAAGTCAGCCACGTGCACACTCTCGTCCGAGCTCTGCTCTCAAACATTCAGCATAAACAAGAGCGATACACCTGCTTTCGATTTCCTCGCAATGGCGCAGTCCACAACAGGACACAAGTGGCGCCGTTGCGATGCTACTCTTGTTCCGATCATTTCCTCTACAAGCAAGACTGACGAGCTCCAGCTCTTTAATTACACGTCGTATCCTGAAAACGATTCCATCATCATGTTGGCCGTTAAAAGTGTGATTGATTTTTGCATATTTACAGGGAATCGTACGTTCGCTGCCGGTTCAGCAGTGTGAGGTCATATGGCAAAAATGAACGAGCCGGGAAGTGTCTTGAACCCCTCGTCCTGCTCGGCAAACGCACCCGAAATGATGTTGGCTTCTGCTTCCTTGTTCCAAATTGTCTGTGACAGGTTCCACTCGAGGAGTTGGCTGACTGTCTCCGGCGGTGGATCAGAAACCTTCGTTATTAGGTACGCCATCGACAGCTCGGCCATTCCATATATGAGGAGACCAACCCAAGGTAGCTTCTGAAGTAATAGGAAGTAGCAAAATCCGAATCCAAACAAGATACCCTCTCTGGACTTGATCCACTGTTCATTCTCCCTCTTTGTGAAGCGCACTCTCGTGAAATACGGGAGCAACAAGTCTCTGACCATGCTACGAGAAGCCCAGTATGTACTTAAGAACAATACTGAGTACCTCTTGGGAAGAAAGTGAAGCAAAGTAGCAACCACTGCCGCGCGGACAGTACCGATTCGGTCATTGAGGTTCAGAAACGAAATAATGCTGAGGAAGAGTCGTCCAAAAGTGGGAATGCGGCCGATAAGCAAGATGGCAATGTTGGAGAGCGCCTTAAAGACATGGCGCTTGACGAAAACGGCGAAATCCTGGGATTTGAAGAACTTTTTTCTGACGCTATCTATGGATAAATGAATGGGCCGGGTGGTGGAGTCGTCTGAAAGTGCAATCAAGTTGTCATAGTACCTGCGCTTTGAGTTGGGATGTTTGGCCAAAGACACGCTGTCGATGAATTTCAAACTTTCCAAAAACAAATTGTCTAGGTCCTTGCTGAAATAGCGGGAGGCAGAGATCACGAAGACGCTGATATTGAGGGTCTCAAACTGGAACCGCTTTAGCGCCGTCGCAAAGTCGTCGATTCCCAGAGACTCGAAAATGAAACCTGTGAAAAGTGCAATTATCCGAAGTGAGACGATTGGCATCCAGAGCACCGCCTGGATCATGATAGAGTACTTGATCGCAGTTATCAGCTGCTTGTAGTAGCCATGTTTGAAGATCTGGGGATTTTGGAGAGATCTAAACACGCCGAGAAACGCTAACTGGAGTCCTCGAAGAATTGCTATGAAGGAGAAGCCTGGGGGAGGGTTCGAAAGAAATATGGGAGATGCCATAGGCTGCAGCAATGCGATCTCAGATCATGAAGATCAAAGTCTGAAATCCTGCACAATGACGAAGAGATGAAGCAAATCAGCTAGATTATTATTTCGAAATATAATGTAACCAGGATAATGTGTCCTGATTTGGGACTGTTTGCAGCCGCCAGGTCTGGCATTCTGCAGGGCCGGAATTGCAATCCCAGGCGAGCCATCCCGGGATTGCAATTCCGGAGCGAGCGGCCCAGAAGTCCAGGATAGAGCTATCAGCCATATAAAGTCAGCAATTTCCCAGGATTAATCCTCCGAACAGAAATGGCTCTTGCGACACACCAGGCTATTCTTCGTGAGCCCTCCGTGGCAACTTCGCTTGTTGATGTCACATCCACGATCTCAACGGCATCACAACTACCGTGCAGGGTTCTTTTCAAAAACGAGTCTGAGCAGCCCTCGGGAAGCTTTAAACTTCGCGGAATTGGCAGACTTGTTACCGAACAGATCAAAGAAGCTCGCAAGCTCGGGAAGCAAAAGATTCACATTTTTGCATCCAGTGGAGGAAACGCCGGGTTGGCTGCAGCGTACGCTGCTAAATTCCACGGAGTGGGCTGCACAGTTGTGGTGCCTGTAATTGCATCCAAGGCAGTAATTATGAAACTCGAGAACTATGGAGCCAATGTTGTCCTTTTCGGGGAGTCCATCAACGAAGCCGACCAACACGCAAAAAGCCGTATGGCAGCAGCACCAGCAGGCATTTACACCATATACTGTCATCCATTTGATAACCCTGTTATCTGGGAGGGCCATTCCGCCATAATGGACGAGGTTTTTGACTCTCTCACCTTGCAGGAAAGAAACAAAGTGAGAGGGGTAGTGTGCTCGATTGGCGGCGGAGGCTTGTACAACGGCATCATGGCGGGTTTGAAAAGAAACAACTCAGATGCAGACTGCCTACTTGTTGAAACGACACAGGCACCGACGTTGACGGAGAGCATCAAGAGTGACTCAGTGGTGAGACTCCATCTGGTCAAATCCGTGGCCACCTCGTTAGCGTGTCTGTATGTGTCCGCATCAACTTTGGATAATTTCAGGGACCAGGCCGTGAACAAAACATATCTCCGGGCCATTGACGATCTAGATGCCGTTCGAGGCTCGGTTTCCTACCACCACGATTTTGGCCAGCCCATCGAACCGGCTTGTGGCGCAGCAGTATCTGTGGTATACAACCAGCTTGACTTTCTCAAACACAGTATTCCAAACCTAGCAAAGGACGACATTGTGGTGGTTATAGTCTGTGGAGGTTCATGCGCTGATGAATCCTCGATGCGCCAGTACCGCCAGATGCTTCGTGGAAGCAAGATATAGAAATTTGGAAACTCAGAATACCACGTCACTTCGAAGTACCCACTTAGCTCCGCTTTTCACATATTCCGCCTCGTGTCGAAGACAGTCGTCGCGGTGCTTGTGAAGAAGTGCCATTCCTTTGGACGGATGCACGCTGAGGGCAGGCTCACCAAAGTCTGGGTAAAAGATGGTGGCACCGCCAGAAAATTCGTCATCTCCAGTCAAATAAATGAGAAGCGTCCATTTAGTGTGCCCTTTTTTCTTTGGTTCGTGTGCTATAGCGCATTCAACAGACTCGTCGTAGTGCTGGCCAAAGTGATGACCTTTCACGTAGCGGTACATGCGCAACTGCGGATTGAGACTCCGTGCCTTGTGGAAGATTTTCCTGATGTCCTCAAGTTCAGGATTCTCGTACCCAGGGTCCTGGAGAAGGATCTCACGCATGTAATCCCAGAGAGCAATCGCCGCCTTGTTAGAGTTAACGGCAGCTCTATCATTGAACCTTGCAGCATATTCTCTGCTTTTAATCAAAGGTGTGGTCTCCATCTTGAGCTGGGTAGTGAACGATCTGATGAGTTCATCACACAAGTTGGGCTTGAAGAAGTTCTCCACTACCACTATTTGGCCATCTATGAGTTGTGTGGGCTCGGGAACATAATACGACTTATTGAGCAGGTTCTTGAGATCGTAAAAACTGGTGGGGAAGTCGTAACCTGGGGAAGTCTTGGGTGGCATTATCGGATCGCGGTTCTGTAGAGAAGTTCAACCTACACAGGGAAGGAAAAGTCAAGAGAATCGTCGAACACTACAGCTGTCTCTTCTACCAATTACATTTTTTTGCTGTCCGTGATTCTAAATTACGCCTCAAGACTGTAGTTGAAGCCCAACTCCTTCAATTCGGCAAGATGGCTAGCCTTCTCCGTTTCGTAGGCAGTCTGTAATGCCTGCCACTCCTCCAAAGATTTGCGCTTGTTGAACTCGGCGTACTGTTTCTTCCTGTAGTCGAATTCAATAAACTTGGATTTCAACTTCGCAGGAAACAAGTCCTTGTGTGGTTTGTCCATCACGCTTACTTGCAAGAGATGTCCAAGCAAGAGGTAGTTATGCATGGTTTCTGCGGCAATTTTGGCGCTTTCGTGGTTCTCAAATTCGAGGAATCCATAATGCTTGGATGCTCCGGTGGTCTTGTTTCTCGAGAGTCTGTATCTTGTCACATTTCCAAACTGGCTGAAGTATTTCTTCATTTCAGGTTCCTTGAACTGGTTAGGGAGTCTGCCAATGTAAATAACACCTCTCTTGCTTTTAGACGTCGTGGTCTCGGATTCTTCGTCTTTGTTGAGGTTCACAGTGTGTCCTGACTTGGTTTCTGTCTTCGTAGGCTGTTCCTCAAAGCCAGCGAACTCGGTCTCTTCTTCATCGGAAGAGGACTCGCTCAGTGGAATCTGGATCTCTTCAGCAGGTTCCTGATTCAGAAGAGCCTGATCCTTTTTGCCCGCGGCAGATCTTTGTGTCTTTTTGGCCATGGTGTGTGATGAGAAGATTAAGCGATGCGTCTCATCAAAAAAATTACGTGCAGGCGATGGGGCACCCCAGGAGGATAAGCAAAAGCGCCCACGATTTGAAAATATCCAAATTTCAAAAGTAGACTTTACGCCCAATATCAGCATTATATTGCTGGCAACCACTTTCCGTGTTATACAGACTCGAGCAATTGTTCGAGCAAGCGTAGGGTCATCTTAGCTGGAAGCCCCACCACGTTGAAATAGTCTCCGTTTATACCCGTAAAGAGCAAAGAGCCTGTACACTGATACTTGAAGCCTCCGGCAGCATCTAGCGCCTCTTTAGAGTCCACATAGTCGCGGAGAGTCTCGTCTGAGAGCGAGGAGTCAAATTTCAACGTCGTGATCTCATGGCCGGAGACTTTTTTGACAATTTCATTTTGCTCCACGAGACAAATATGGAGTGCCGTAATTACAGCCACCGGCGCCTCTTTGTAACGAAGGAGCATCTCCATTTGCCTAGTCGGAGACTCCGGTTTCTCGAATATTTCGCCGCTGCACGACACCACGGTGTCTGCAACGAGCACAATGTGTGGAGCTTCTGTCAACTGACCGAGTATGCTTCCTAGCTTGTGGCCGGCGGTTTTCAGTACATACTCGACATCGGTTATTCCGGTCTTCGGTAGATTCTCTTCGAATTGTGACTTCACAACAACAAAGTCCGAGATACCTATATTTGAGGATAAAATCTCCTTTCTCCGAGGCGAGGATGACCCTAGCACGAATTTATACTTGTCTAATTTGCGGAGAAGTTGGAAGTTCATGGTGCGTAGATCAGTGCGTAGATCAGTGCGGTAGATCAAGCGCGCCCGATCTAATCTTTCAAAATCAATCGCATCCTACCGAGATCGTGAACACATGTTGCAATTCGAGTGCGAGAATTTATCACTCTCTGCCTTCCATTCTCGATTACTTTGCTGGTTTCGAAGTTTCTATCCGTCTATGTTTGGTTCCGCCGCTTCTTCTTCTCTGGCGTCGGCTTTGGCACGTGCCAACGCGATTGCTTTCTTTAAAAAGGCGGTTCTTGTATCTGTAGTATCCAGCGTTTCTTCTCCTTCGACACTGGCATGCTCGTCATTGCTTGGAGCGGGCTTGATTCGTACAGACGGATCATACTCAAGATGTTCCCTCACCGTGCCCACAAGCTCGCCATGATCATCAAAAACCAACTCAGTTCCTAGTAGCTTCCTCCACTTCGTCTGGAAAATTTGGCCGTCGATGGCACTGAGGTTGCTGAAGTTGGCAGTCTCTGGATCGGCAGCCACTGTGGCGTTGTCTGAGATCTTGAAGAGCGGAGTGTCTTCATCAAGAGAGGTGATTTGAAATTTGGCGTTGCCGTTTATGAGCAGCGTTTCACCGTAGCCGTCCTCTTCCTCTCTAGCTTGATCCTCATAGTAAGCAGGTGCCACCACGGGCACATCCACCACAACATAGAGATGCTAGCTAAGTTAGTATAATGAGCATTCTATAGCGGGTCATAAAAAGATATCTAGCGCGATCTATACACGTACCTCATTCTCCACAGACGCTTTGGCCTTGGAAGTGACGTTCTTCTGGGCAGCAGCAGCAGCCGCAGCGGCGGCACGAGCCTTGATGTCTTCATCAGACCCGGCTTCAAACTTCACGTCGAAGTTCCAGTTCATTTCCTCGCCACCGCTAAGGAAGTCAGTGCGGCCGTTCTCTTGCAAAACCCAGGCGTCTGAGGTTTTACTGTATTTGTCTAGCGAACATGCTCCAGCACGCAACTTGGTTTTCTCACCAAGGAAGGTGATCTCGTCGTTCACGTGACTGTAGCCCATTAAAGCCATACCAAGGGCAATCTTGGTGGCGGCATGTGTCACGAAAAGCACCCGAGTGATGTTCGGGTGTTGTTTTTCGAACTTGGGAAAGAACGCTTTCCAGAACTCTTTGGCACGGGCAAAAATCGCCTCTTCGTCCTCACCGTCCTTGCTGGGAATAACTGTGGATCCGTCCCAAGTCTCCAGATTTCCAAGAGTGCTCTGGAAAAACTCTCTAAGCTGCTCGTAGCCAGCAGGCAGAGGAACGACCTTCCTGTCAGACTTGAACCATTCACCCACGCCCGTATCGATGTGAGTTTTCAAATTAAGCGAATTGGCAATTGGGACAGAAGTCTCCACACATCGGTAAAAGGGAGACAGGATGATTATCTGGGGTTGCTGATCACTTGACAACAGGGCAAGATATGCCGCCAACTCCTTGGCTTGGTCTACTCCATGGGGCGCTAAAACTGGATCGCTGTCAATGCCAGTAGGATTTGGCGGGTGTGGTGGGGGGAGCCAATTCAGTCGGAATCCGTGGCGGGCAATATAGACTGTTTCTATCATGGTTGTTGTAGTGCGTAAGTTTTAGTAGTATGTAGTCTCGAGGTATAATGGCATGGAGTGCAGCTGGCTATTGCAGGATTGAGACTGATTAAGTGGGACCGAATCGTCTGCAAGCTAAAAAAGCTGAGTTGAGCAGAACACATAATTTGTCTCGGTCGGGTCTTGCTGGACTTTACATCGAAATCACGGACATACGGAATCTCAACAATGAACTCACGTTATCGTTTCCCTCTTCTGCTCGCTATCTAACTCTAATCATTCTGTCCAAGCCACACCACATGAACTTTTTCTCAAAACTTTACTTTACTTGATTCCTCTATTAACCGCCGAGTCGAGCAAAAAACACTCCACCGCTTAGAGCAAGAACTCCAAGGGGTTCTCCACAATCTTCTTCAACTCACGGATCCACTCTCCGCCCTTGGCACCATCCACAGTTCTGTGGTCGAAAGTACCGGTGACGGTGATGACATCCTCGAACACGAAGCCCTGCTCGTTGACCGACGAAGGAACAGCCTTCTTGTCAGTAGTTCCCACAGCAATAATCGCACTCTGGGGAGGGTTGATGATGGAGGTGAAAGAGTTGACGGCATGGTTCATGCCCAAGTTGGAGATGCAGATGGTACCACCCTGGTACTCCTCGGGAGACAACTTGCCATCCTTGGCTCTCTTGCCCAAGTCCTTGACCTCAGTAGAGATGGCAGCCAAGCCCTTAGAATGAGCGTTCTTGACAATGGGGGTGATCAAACCAGTAGGAGTGGCCACAGCAACAGACACGTCCACCACATTGTACTGTCTGATGATGCTCTGGTCACCCATCCATGCCGAGTTGACCTCGGGCACTCTCAAGGAAGCCAAGGCGATGGCCTTGATCAACAAGTCGTTGACAGACAACTTGTATCTGTCTTCAGCAGCGGCATTGAGAGCCTGGCGCAACTTCAACAACTTGGTCACGGTGAGCTGCGATTGCACAATGTACGAGGGCGATTGCTGGGTCAGCTGCAACAATCTAGACGCAATGGTCTTACGCATTCCAGAAATAGGAATGTCCTGGTATGTCGCAGCAGCAGGACCAGGAGCAGCGGCAGCAGGAGCAGCAGCAGGAGCCTTATAGTTCTCGACATCCTTGGCCACGATTCTACCGTTGGGGCCCGTGCCCTTGATGTTTTTCAAAGCGATTCCCTTGTCAAGAGCAATGGTCTTGGCCAAAGGCGATGCAAAGATTCTACCGGCGGGGGCCTTGGAAGCAGCAGGAGCATCAGACTTGGCTGGCGCAGCAGTCTCGCTCTTGGGCTCCTCCTCTTTTTTCTCCTCCTTAGGAGCCTCCTCTTTGTCTTGTTTTGGAGCGGAAGTCTCACCGGCATCCTCGGCAGTGAACGACTCGAAGGCCGCAACATCGCCGCTCTCCTCCACATACACCGCAATGGGCTTGCCGACGGGAATATCCTGTGCTCCAGCATCCACAAGAATCTTGGCCAAGTAGCCTTCCTCCTGGAACTCAAAGTCCATAGACGCCTTGTCGGTCTCAATTTCGGCAATGGCTTCACCAGGTGCCAACTCGTCACCGACGCTCTTAGACCAGGCCCCAATGTTACCCTGGGTCATGGTGGGAGACAACGCAGGCATATGGATGACAGTGTGAGGAGGGAACTTGCCAGACGAGTAGAATCTGGCAGCCATCTGAAGCGAAAGGCTGTGAGCAAGGTACGACTTGCCGGACGCAGACACAGCGCGAGCAGCGAACGCAGCTCTGTGGACAAACAATGCAGACATGGAGAAGAAGTTGCGAGAAATTATTTGGGTGGGTGGAAACGACAAGCTATGGTGGTGCGCGGGCCGCGCGGTGTGTGCAGGTCGCGATCCATCGCATGGGTGTCTCCCGTTGATCGGCGATGTATGTCCGAGAAGTCGGTCCCGGGCTTCAGCGGGTGGAGCTGGTTTGCAAGCTTCGCAGCGCGATGGCTTGGGTCAAAATCTGATGTGCTATTTTCTGTGTTTTGGACTATTTCAGGATTTTCGGGAGGGTTTTTTGTCCGAATTAAATGGGTGCAACTCGCATCGGGCGGCCCGATCTACGCACAACAATATGAGTGAAGCAAACTGGAGGTGGAGACAAGCGCGGCTTCCCTGCTGATATAAACGACAACTCATTATGTTTGTCCCCTTGAATTAGATGCCTTCCTATCTTGTTTTCTCTTTGGACTTCTATGTTGGTTCGTCGATTCCGTTGAGCTCCGGGCCGATCGCGGACGCTAAAACCTGCCCGGGGAAGGTTAGACAATTCCAGGCCAGCATGTCGTAAAAGCGATTTGTAGAATATTCTGATGAGTTTTCTCGATGTCTTGTGGACCGTTGCAATCGCGGCATCTGTCAAGTCCAGAACGGTCGGAGAGAGGAAAGACACAGAATGGTGACTTCACAGAACTATGACTAAAACAGGGACTTCACAAACTGCCACGAGAATGCTCTCCCGTCAGTTGTAATCACTGAGATTCCAGAAAGGCGATATCAGACTTTGAAGCAATCGAGGACATCGGGGCTCTGCAAGACACCGTGAATGCCTATTCTCAACTCCAACATCTCAAAACTTGGTCACTACTCGGCCGTAGAAATTGCCGTCTTTCTTATCGTCGCTCCCAAACAACACCGCCATGTCTTGGTATCCTTTTTCTCGAACACACTCGGCCTCATACACCACACTGACAGCGCCATTTTTCTCCAATGCATCCTTTGCTGTTTGCCATGAATATCGCACCAAACCTGGGCTCCATCCAAAGATCGGGTCGACGGTGGAATTGAGCCATTTGGAGGTTTTAGGATCTGACGGATACCCCGAACCCAAGACCTGGCCATCTAGAATGTCATAGTTTTCATAAAACCACTGCAAATTGAGGTCACGTGTCACTTTAGCCACCACTGACGCTGTGCTAACAATAGGGTAGATGCTATCGGCCTTTTTGGTAACTGTGACTTGGGCATCGACAAATATCTTCTGGAGTTTCGTCTGGTAGGACGCTGGCGGACCCACTGTATCCACGAATATATGCCTAACGTTCACACCCAGCGCAATTACGTCTTTAATGAGCTGAATCGTAGTGTCGTGTGCCTGTTCGTTGAGATTGTAAGAACCAGCACCTAATGCCAGCCGAAGCATGCCATTTGAGATATCTTTGGCAGTCATAGTAGTAGTGGCCCATCCCACATTTTGGAAAAGCTCGTGCTCGGGATCATCAATGAGCCGGAAAAGGTCTTGCCTGGCCGAGTCTTTTAATGTCTTGGAATCAGCAAATCCGAACTCCTTCTTGAGATGTGGCTGATAATCTTCTAAGCAGTATGATATTCCATACACCATCGGTCCCAACACAGGTCCACGACCTGCTTCGTCTACTCCGAGAACAACAGGCGTGTCTTTGTTGGCATTGATAATCTGGGGTATAGGCGAATGGTAAGTGGTGGAATCGAAAGCAAACTTGTCGGAAATTGAGGAGATCGACTTTGGCGTCCACTCCAAAGCCGATCGACTTGGGTCACTGAGAGAACTCACTTGTGCATCAAGCTTAGGTCGCTTGATCTCTCGTTCTGCCATAACGCGTCGCGGTGCTTGAGATGAAGACAGTCAGGTGGCGATGATAAAGACAACTTGAGCGAAAAAAAAAAAAAATACTCAGCAGACGAAATGATAGCAGCAATTGAAGTGTAATAGTCTATTAATAGTTTGTTCTTGTTCCAATTCTGGCTCACAGCGAGAGATACTTCTTGGTGGTTTCGTAGGAAACGAAAGTGATCACCGTAGACGGTAGCACCCGCAAAACGTTAGCACTGAGTCCTCTATAAAAGCCACGAAGTCCATTCTGGCTATAAATATCGCGTAGCACAGTGGCCAGTGTTCGTTTCTCGTTGCCAAAATTGTAACCCTGGAGCCGGGAGCGAAATACCTGGGCCGGGTAGAATGTGGTCATGCTCACAATCTTAGAAAATACAGAGGCACAAACATAGTGCCATACCGGGAGCTCTTCGCCACCGATTCTTTTGCTCAAGTGGCTCTTCGTGTGGTCGTAGATGGTGAACTGGAGGCTGGCCTGAAATACCGAGAAGAGACTGGGAACCGAACCTCTCCAGAATGTGAGGATTCCCTCTTTTTTATAAATTTCCCGGATTCCCTCACCCACATTCTTGTACGAGTTCTTTTGAAGACTCGAGGTGCTAAGGATCCGCGTTTTGAGCATCCAGATGGGATTAGTCACTATCGAAGTGATTGCTCCTGCTAAGGAAGAAGCTGCAAAGTAGTTGGCGGTACCTTCCGACGGTAGTGTGTTCTTCAAATCGGCGTAGAGCGTAAAGTACATTGCCCACGCCGAAACATTGCCAACTAGATTGGGACCGACACCTCGGTAACATTGCTGGAGGACATAGAAGAGTCGGGGTTTGTGTCCCAGTCCAGACTTTTGTGCGGTGGTGGCATCCACGGATATTCCATGGAGAACATCTCGTAGTAGTCCAAATGGTCTAGTCAGTTGTTGCTGAGAAAACTGAAGCCGGACCTTGATGAGATCTAGAGGGTGAGCCACGAGAGTGGTAGCTAGGCCTGCTGTGAGACCCGAAGCGATCTCTACGTTTCGGCGCCCCCACGCATCGGACATAGGATGTAGGTGAGTTTTGATGAGAAACAAGAAAGGCGAACGTGAAAAACCAGGAATCTGAAAAATAAAAAACCGGAAGTGAGCTGCTTCCAGAGCACACAGAAGACGGCACTACGCTTGGCGGCATGATATTGTGTCTTTCAAAACCTGCCACCGGCCTTTCCAAGCTGTGGCTGACTGATCCAGCCGGCTACCTTGTTGAAATTTTCAAAACTACAGCATATTCATCATCTCCATGTCATTCTATTTACATCACTAGGCAGAAGGGAAGGGACTCAACAAGCTGAACAAGCTGGGCTTGTTGGGGGTAGACTGCCAGCCCAAATACAAAATGAACGGAATGAATCCGTAGTGGGCGACGGTTCTGGACCACTCCGCAAGATAGAGAATTCTCTCCTTGGATTCGTCGGACAACGTGAGCTGCTGGTTGATGGCCATGGTGTAGTTGCTAGGGTCTTGCTGAAGATGGATTTTTTGCACCGCTGGTGTACTGGTGTCTAGGCGGAGGAAGCAGGGCAACAGGACAGTGGAAAGAGCAAATGGTCCGTAATTCCATAAAATCCACGATTTTCTGAAATTCGTACCGACTTCAATTTTCCTACCTACTTGAGTTTCCGACAGTGTGGTGCACTGGTGTTCCCCCACATCTGCATCTACGCTCGTTGCTGATCCACCTTCACCATGAAAGTCTACGTTGACGTGGACCATCGCGCGGTGGCAATTGCATCCTCAACACATGCTCTAGTCTTTAGAAAACACTCGTCTCGGCATAATCATAAGCAAAGTTCGGTGCGTGTTCAGATCGATCCTGCCTCATCGTTGGCGTCGTCATCGAACTTCAAGCTCTTGATTCAGCGCGAAGTGCACGGCTGTTTGGGGCTCATAGAAGTTGCTGGTGACATTTATGTTGCTGTTGTTACGGGCGCCGCCACTAATGTCGCCCATCCGGTGCCCTACGAATCGGTGAACAAAATTTACGCGGTGGACTTTGTCTCGATCACCAACAACGAGTGGGATTACGTGAACTTGGACGCTAACGGTATGCCGGTCGCACAACCTGGAGATCTGGACGACGGCGACTCTGATTACTCCAGGGGAGTTCACCCGTGCTGGGAATTCAAGAAGCTTCTCTCAAATGGGTCATTCTACTTTTCGAACGATTTCGACTTGACGTCACTTCTACAGAACAGAGGCGTTAACCAGAGCAAGCTAAAGAGAGCACAACACAGTCAAGGTTTCGCTGAAGAAACTACCAGAGTCAACACTCAGCATTACCAGGAACAGTTCATGTGGAATTCGTTCATGATGGACGAGCTTGTGGCCTTCCGAAACCGCTTAGATGATGTTGCTGCTGAAGTTTTTGAAAGCAACCGTTTCCTCACCACGGTTATTCGCGGATTTGCCAAAACGGTCAACTTGTCCCCAAGAGACTCGATCACCATTGTGTCAAAACAGTCATGGAAGCGGGCGGGAACCCGCTTCAATGCGCGGGGCATCGACGATGACGGCAACGTCGCTAATTTTGTTGAAACTGAATTTGTCTACAACAGCTACTCTCTGAAACTGGTGTATGCATTCACCCAGATTCGTGGCTCTGTTCCAGCATTCTGGGAACAAGACTCGTCTCTCATCAATCCCAAACTCACAGTCACGCGCTCGAGAGAAGCTACGCAGCCATCATTTGACAAGCACTTCACGGAAATTTGTCAAAAATACGGTGTATGCCACATAGTCAACTTGCTCTCCAAAACGAAGAGCCAGGAAGTTGAAGTTCTGAGACGTTACAGAGAGTTATTGGCGTCATCAGTGCATCGGGAAGAGGTTGCGTATAGTCACTTTGACTTCCATGCTGAGACAAAACAACTGAGCGGTGGATTTGCTGGAGCGTCGAAGATTCTTCCGCTCTTGTACGACTCTCTTGAGCAGTTTTCGTGGTTTAGCTTTGATGTCGATGTTGGAGAGACAGTAACAAGACAGGACGGAGTCTTCCGCGTTAACTGCTTAGACTGTTTGGATCGCACCAACTTGATTGAGCAGGTCATCTGTCAACGCGTTTTGGAGCACATTATCAAAAACCTGCAAGTACCCCTTCGCATGGACGAAGTTACGCCAAAACACAATGCCTTGTGGGCAGACAACGGTGATGCCATTTCTCAGATTTACACTGGTACGAACGCGCTCAAGCTGTCGTTCTCCAGATCTGGTAAAATGAATATAGCTGGTGCGTTATCTGATGTCACCAAGTCTGTCTCGAGAATGTACCAGAATACCTTTGTTGATCAGAAAAGGCAGTCAACTATGGACACCTTACTTGGTAAAGACGTTCGGCTATCCCGCCCAGTGCAGATCTATGATCCCATCAACGAGTATGTTTCAGAACAATTGCGACAACACGAGGGTGAGTATACGTCGCATAGTGGCGTAAGCATTTGGTGTGGAACTTTCAATGTCAATGCTGGCACTCCTCTGAGGAGCCTTGACCTTAGCGAGTGGTTGTTCCCAGCGTCCTTGGAGAAGTCGCCCGACATTTATGCTGTTGGCCTCCAGGAACTTATTGAACTCAATGCTGGATCAATTCTCGCCGCTGATACTTCTCGTCCTAAAGTATGGGCGCAATTTCTTCAGGATCAACTTAACTCGCAAAACGAGCAGTACTTACTTTTACGTACCGAAGCAATTGCCTCAATGTGTATATTGTTCTTTGTGAAAAACTCTTGTGTGCAGCAGGTCACCGAGGTTTCTGGGTCCAGCAAGAAAACTGGTCTTGGTGGCATGACCGCCAATAAGGGAGCCTGTGCTGTGCGATTTAACTATGGAGCCACTTCATTTGCGCTTGTGACTTCTCACCTCGCTGCTGGTGTATCTGCGACGATGGAGCGTCACAATGACTTCAACACCATCATGCTGGGGCTCACATTCACCCGCAACTATTCTCTAAGTGATCACGACCACGTGATCTGGTTTGGTGATTTGAACTACCGCATCAATTTATCGAACCAACAATGTCGGTCAATGGTTGAGCAGAACGCCTTTGCAGAATTGAGCAGGAACGACCAGCTTCAGGAGGAAAGGAGCAGTCGAGGAGGTGCATTTTTCGGCTTTGAGGAAAGGCAGCTCAATTTCCCACCTACTTACAAATTCGATAAAGGCACATCCGACTATGACACGAGTGAAAAACAACGTATTCCGTCTTGGACGGATCGTGTCCTTTTCCGGAGTTACAGCGACGACAAACTAGAGATTGATAACTATAACGCTGTGATGGACGTTTATGTCAGTGACCACAAACCAGTCTACGCCACAGGCCATGCTCGTGTAAAGCATGTGGACGAGAAGAAGAAACGGGCCTTGCTGCTGCAGTACTACATCGCCTACAAAACTCAACATGGAGAGGCCACCTCGGGATCTCTTATTGATTTTGAGGATCTGAGCGATACAGCGGCATCATCTCTCTCTAATTCATCTACGTTCGCTTCGGAAACACTCTCCGAGATGAATTTACCACGTGAAGCCAAGTCGTCCACGCCGCCGTTGCTTCCGCTCCGACCAAACGGCTACTCTGTGCCCAGAAGAGTTCCACCTCCCCCCATGAGCCGAAAGGCAACTGAGCTGACGATAAAGGAGCCAGAGCCTAGTCCAGCTCGCGTGGTTGCATCGAAACCAGTACCACCAACTCCTACAGCGGCGACCTCACCACCTCCAGCACCACCTTCGCGATCATCCACAAGACACAATTTCGACTTTAGTGCTGCGCCACTTATTCCCAGCAGCACTCCAACGCCTCGCAGTATGTCGCCCAAAGGTCCAAGTGAGAGCATTCTGCTCAAGCCTATGAAACCGGTTAAACCGCAGTCTCTCAGTTCTCATAGAGTCGAGGGAGATGATGATAGTAAGGATGTAACAGCTGCAACTAAGCCGCCGCCACCCCCTGCTCGCACGAGCCGAGCTGCGGAAGCTAAAGTCATGTCAGACTGGAAACCTCTTCTTCCCCAGTGAGAATCCTGCACATGATCCACCTATCTCACATACCAACATCATCATGTCCAAGAGAATCAAGAACGTCTCCATATCGGTACCGATTTTGTATGGCAACAGTGCCAAGAAGATGACAGAGGAGCAACGTACAGAGAAGGTTCCGACTGAACACACGCACGTTTGGACGGTGTTTTTCAAGCCGGCCGTCGACTCAGTCGATCTTACTCCTCTCATCAAGAAGGTCTCCTTTAAGCTACATGAAACATATGACAAGCCCATCAGAACGGTAGAAGCCCCTCCATTTGAGGTCACGGAAACCGGCTGGGGTGAATTCGAGGTCGTCATTAAAATTCACTTTCACTCCGGCGCCGAGCTCAGTATAAACGAAAAAAACTTCCAAATATTCCATGCTTTGAAGCTTCATCCGTATAATCCCAAAGCTCCGCCCCGTAAGAATGGAGAAGTGTACTCGGTTTTATACGACGAGTTGGTATTCCAGGAACCTACGGAGGCTGTTTTCGCTGCACTCACGAAGAAACCAGTGAATCTTCTACCTTTTAGCCATTCAGACCCGCAGAAGTCAGATCAGGAGTATCTTAGACCTGATGAAGACGATGAATTGGCCCGCTTAGATGTGTACATTTCCAAGATCAAAGATGAAATCGAGAGACAACGCAACGAGTACAAGGATCTAGAGCAGCAGAAACTCGCATTACTTCAGTGATGATTATTTAATGACTATGAAAAAGTTTTGAGATTGTATCGGGGCTGTGCTTAGCTGATCCTAATGTGGCTTTTCATGAAAAACTCAAGGTACTCATCCACGAGCCCTTTTAGTTGATCTAGATCGACGCCAAAGGACTGATGGCGACCATAGCGAGAACCTAAGCGAATAGGTAGTTTGCATCTCACAAGATTGTGGGTGTCTGTGACTATGAGGTAGTTGAGTGGATAGATGCCCCCGCCGAGCGGGTTGGAGATTTCGAAATATGCAGTAAGTTGCTTGCAGGTATCAGTATCCGAGCAATGGTAGCTGGGATTGTTGACATATTCAGGATCTATCGACAGGGACACGAATACGAGGTTATCAAAATTGCGAGGAAAGATGCTTCGTAACTCCTGAATGAACTCTTTGCCCATGGCATCTAGGAAAACCCAAAATGTCAATCTGTTTGTGGTGTCAATTTCCATAATAGAATCATCCGTCCTAGAACCTGCCATCACGGCATGTAGCAAATCTAGCGCCACATCATTCAACCTTAGTGGATTATATAGGACAAAAGAGGCTGGAATGTGGATCTGATGTAGGTTTTTACTCCTTTTGAGTACGGTTAGGTTGATATCGTATGTTTCTGCTGGCGCATGTCTTGGTGCAACTGGTCTTTTCATAGCCACAGAGAAGTTTAGCGCGTGGATGTGAGTGTGGTGGATCAGGGCTCGTATGCAAAACTGGAAGGTTGTATGCGCGCGTTTTTATATGTCAGGCGAAATGCGGAGAACATTCAGCTCAAATCCATGATGCTTAGGACAATTTGCGGGGAGAACACACCATTAGCGGGGAAGGGCCAATCATACGCCAGCGGAATGTAATGCGTATAACTAAGACAGTCGAGATCTAGACGACGCTTATTAATCTTGACTCGGCCAGATTGCCTTATTTTCTTCCCACCACTATTCTCTGAGTATGGTCCATGAACAGCTGGAGACTTGTATCGTCCGTCAACACATCAAGCTGTCCCCCATAAAGGTGATTAGGGTTGGATGAGTAGCTGGTGGAGGGATTGAGTTTGGCCATTAAGAATCTTGCCTGCGAGCCACCTTCGTCGCAGTCAATATAACGTGGTAAGGGGAAACGGTCCATCAAAATCTCCATTGCCTCCTTTCTAGGGGCCAGCAAAAATTCCTTGAAATGCTCGTAACCTTCTTGGTCTTGGTAATGTTCTTTTCTCCACTGAGCAACCGTCCCTCCATGGTAAATCAAGATATGGAAGAAAGTGTCTAAAAGTAGAACCTTTGTCTTTCCAAGCGACATGGAATCCAAAAGCACCGGTTCGGGCTCATAGTTAGGATCCTCACCTCCGTCAGCTGCGCCGTAGGTTTCAACATCGTAGGACAAAAGCGTTGGTTGCACCATGATAAGCGAGTTGGTGACATCTTCATGCATGAAGACATGACGCACAAAACTTGTTTCGTCAGGAGAATTATTGAAGACTTTGATAAACGGTGACCGGCGCAAATGGTACAAGAATTGTGGAAGCATAGCGAAACTGCTCGACAATCTAAATGACGAAAGCACACCCTTCTGGTACTGAGCAAATCTAGAGCAGAACAGGATGAGAAGTTTGTCAAGATGCTTGATGACGTCAGTATGGTCGAAAGTCGATTTTCGCTCACTGAAGTAATGTGCGTGAAGCTTGTCGATGGCATGGCGCCCAACCGCAACCAATGCAGCCTCCTGATCAAACCCCGCCTCCAAGTTCTGCGAATCTTGATCAGCAATAATAGCAACGGGAACCGTGGTCACACGTACACGTAACGACCCACTGGCATGCTGGTATTGAAAGATAAATTGGATAAACGCGTGCGTGGCTTGCGAGGAATCGAGCTTTTCGAAATAAATTGCGTAGGTGGACTGAGAGTCGCAACTGCCGAGTTTCCATGAATTGGTGTCGCCTTCCCCGAGGCTTTGTGAAGACACGCTTGAATCCACGTAGCGATCTTTGCGAATAGGAAGGGCCAGAGCGTGGCCAATGAGGCCTTGTATCTTGAAGTCCTTGGTTACTCGGCACTCCAAATTTGCATTCAACGCCATGGCAAGTTCAGACTCCGGGTCGTCGTCAACTTTCCTGAAAAGCTTCACCAAACTCTGTTTGAAAATCGAAGTGCTGAACGAGTCACACATGACGATGGCTCCGCCCGACTTCACACAAACTTCGTCCATTTCGCATAATCCAACCTGATCGTATGCGCCCACGAAGACATCACACGTGATGCCCATGCTGACCAATACCTTGGCGACCTTGCTATAGAAGACCTTGGCCAACTTGAAGAGAGAGGCGTCGACTTTAGCCACGCCATTCGAGATGTTCGGTAGCGCGGCCATGCGCACTTTGTCAATGTCATGATGAGACCGTATAGGCTCCTTAAGAGGAGTCCCAACTATACGTCCAGGCCCATGGGTTGCAGGACCGCCAACAAAGCAAACGATATGTCCACCTGTAGAATTTGACTTCCCCAACACCGTTTCCAAGAACAAAGCTGCAATGTTGAGGGCACAGCCTGTAGACCTCTCCGCTCTTTCACGTGAAGATTTATGCGGGAAAGTGTTGGTCACCAACTGCTCTAAAATCTGCGATACCAGGTACTCTGCATTCTCGACGGACTGAAGAAAATGCTGTGCTGTAGACCCCAAAGTCGCATTCGCCGTGTTCCCCAAGCCGGCCAGGTTGAGTCTAAGAAGCTTCAGAATATCAGCAGAAGCATACTCCTTGCCGCCGTTAAAAACATGGCCTCGAGCCGGCTCGGATAAATCATGAAGCTGAACATGTTTACCATAAGTTACGAGGCCAAACAATGCTTCTCCGGGAAGAAGAGACAAAGATAGCACAAGCGACTCCTTCAAAGATGCAAAAGCATCCGTGACGTCCTCACCCTCGAAGCAGGTGTCCACAACAAAGATGAAAATAGGAGGAAAATTCGCCCTTTTCTCTGTCACATACTCTACTGTCGAGTAGTCAGAACTAAGCGCCAATGGATAGTTTCCTTGCTCCGATATGTGGAGTCGGTTCCCGAAAGAACAGAACTGGCAGTACCAGATATCCTGAGACTGCTGGTTTACTGTGACATATGGATTCAAAAATGCCTTACACTGCCGGCATCGCAGCATCTGATTCGCGCCCAAGGTGGGGACTTCACTCTTGTTGTTGAAGGGCGTATATAGGGCGGCTGCTGGGACCACATTGCGCTGGTGCTGGAGGGCCAGACGCGGGAGACAGTTCCACGTAAGCCGGACGCCATCCTTATCTTCTTTTTCCTCGAAACTCATTGGAACTTCGGGTGGAAGGAGCCGAGGCTTAGGGTCGATTTTGCAGTAGGCGATTCGCGATCTCGGCGCCTGGTCGTGTGCAGGGGGACGCCAAATTGGTGATCCAGGAACAGCGAAAATTGAAGATTCGTCAGAGAATTAGACAAAGCATCTTGGATGGTTGTAGATTTTAGATGAAGATTCACGTCCATGATTTACATAACTGGTACTTGATCGCGTGAGCGTCTGTGCGACGACCCTATGTATTTACAAGTAGCATGCGACACAGGTAATTTCACCAGTGATTCTTTATTGCCTCACGACATCCCGTAAACTTCCAAACGGAAGAACGTCTTCGATACGCTTTGCACCACTGAAGAGCATCGCGAGTCTGTCGATTCCACAGCCCCACCCTCCAGTAGGCGGAAGCCCTAATTCCATTTGCCGCACGTAGTTCCAGTCAGGCAGAAGTGCATCGTGGTCGTTGAAAGTCTCGCCGTCTCTTTGTTGGAGTCTGAACTTTTCAGCTTGAGCGAACGGCGAGTTCTCTTCCTCGTAGGAGTTGACGTATTCCTTGCCGTTGATAAACATCTCAAAACGGAGAGAGATCTCGAACTCTCGTCCGTCATACGTACGATGCGTCGATTTTGCAAGCGGTGACATAATCGCAGGCTGGTTGTAGATGAAGATTGGCATGTTGTGTGTTTTCTCGCTGATCAGTTCAAGGTATGTGGAAGAGAGCAAGTCGAGAAGCACCGCAGGGGACTTTGTGGCTGGTGGCAGAATACCCAACTTTAGAAGAAAAGCGATGAGATTCTCGGACGTCAATTCCACTGGAAGCTTCTCCCCAGTTATCCTCTCTATGCTCTCGATGAAGTCATACCTGGGATAACTTCCTTGAGCTAAAGGTGCAAGGCTTGTGAGCCTTTCAGAGAGCCCAGGAAACATCAGAACATCTCCAATATCCCTGGCATGTTTTGATATCTCCTGATGGACATGCCGAAGCAAATTTTCCGTCATCTCCATCAAATCAGACAATGAAGTGTGAGATTGATAGAACTCGCAAGCCAGAAACTCCGGGTTGTGAGTGGCATCAATGCCTTCATTACGGAAGTTGGTCCCAATCTCAAATACCTTGTCGAAACCGGCAATCACAAGCTTTTTGAGCCAGAGTTCAGGCGCCACTCTAAGCTGTAAGGGAAGCTTGCCCAAGGCCCTCAGCGATGTGTGAAAGGGCTCGGCATTTGCTCCAGTTCCTGCTCCTGCAAGTTGTGGCGTCAGTACCTCCATAAAGTTTCGGTCAATGAAGAAGTTCCGGATGGCCTGGGTGACTAGCGACTTGACCCTGATGTGGCCCTTCAGAGCAGGATTCACGAGGTAGTTCATAACACGATTGGCATTGATTACCTTTCTATCCTGGACTCTATTAGGTAGAGTGACAGAATTCAAACATGGGCTGACAACTTCGATTGGAACCGTCGCCTTGAGCGTTAGCTCATTGGTGTTCGTCAAAGAAGGATGACCCATACATGACACATGATCACCTTTGCGGATGAAAGCATGCTTTTGAGAAAACTGCTCCACTGACGTGTTGGTGAGCCGATTGGATGCACACACCTGAAGTTCACTGTCGTCCTGGATAATGTCCATGAAGTACATGGCCTTGCCTGCTTTTCGGATAGACTTAACACGACCTTCAACCCGTAATATATCAGGATGTCTTTTGTTATCCAACGTTGAGTAGTCGACGGATCCATAATTGCGGATGAAATCCGGAACTCTTGTCACGATTTCCTTGCCACGAAGAAGCGAAATGGGAGGATAAAACTGGGCCGGCGATTTTGTGATGATTTCTTTGCGAAAGGCATAATTGACACTCTCATCTGTGGAGTTGCGTCGGATGGCTTTCTTCAACGGCCATAGTGGATGTAGACGTCGAAGCATATGATGCAGGTTTCATAGCCGAGACCGTATTCGATATCAGGTGTTTAGGCGATGAGGGGAGAGAAAAGTCGCAAAATTTAAAAGAACCCCAATGCTTTACTTTCATTGTGTTTTCGTGTATTTCTTCACGCCAATTTTCGATTTTTATTTCCCGTGGAAGATACATTCCCTCGCTTGCCAACCCAGAAATTGCCCCACAAGACTTCACAGAATGAGGAAGTGGAACCGCTTTTGTCTCTACATCGCTACTTATTTTCTTCTCTTCTCCCGGCCCTTTTCACCTTCCGAACATTGTATGACAATGCACGAAAAAATTGACCCTTCTGGCAGGCAGCAGATCGGCACCACCATTCCAATGCACGATGATGTGTGGGGATTCTCATAATGCATTACCTGAGATGCGAACATAATGGGGCAGAAATCGTCAAAGTGACTGCAACAACGAGATTCAAATCCATGGTGCGGGTGATGTCACCGTTTCATCATGAAACACGCGTTCCTGACGCAGGTAGCCGCCATTTGACTTCCAATGCTTGAGTGGAGGCGTTTCCATGCGAATAGCGGCATTCCGACGCACGTCACCAGGCAGGACAGCTCCAAAGTGTATGGAATTTTGATCCCAAAAAAACATTGATAAAATCGGCACAGTCTGTGATTGGCGAATCACCGCGCTCGTGCCCATGATGGCAGACGAGTGTTCGGTGAGGAGCGGTTGGAGAAGGTGCCGAAAGACAATAGCAGAAGTAGATTACCCCGCCGCCTGTGATAAAGCATTGATGAAATCTCTTTGCATAGCTCTGGTGGTTTTCCAATCTTGCTACCGTCCTCTTTTTTGGCCACCTCTTATTCTTCTTAATATTCACCCTTTTGGCTATTGCCGGTGTTTGCTTTAGCGCATGCATCATACAGGGCAACCGGCACGCTCAAAAAAACAGTCAGCACAGCCAGTGCCAAACCAAAATGACGAAAACCTACCAGCGACTGGTCAGAACCAAATTCTATCTCTATCAATAAGATTCCGGTTTCCGAGAAAATCAAAATAGTCGTTTGATTTCCGCTCGTCTCGGTGCTGGCTCGCGTTTCGCGCGTATTTTCACTCCACTAGCGAACTTTGATCCTTACTACCGCGTACTTTCTCTCCCAACCACACTCGCGTCGCTACCCACAAAGCACCCGCCTCGTATCCCTTTGATTTTCCTGGCCTAGAGGTGATCATGCGCAAATTGTGGGGCAAAAGCTCTAAGCGGCGTTCGTTAGCCGCCAGCCTGCGATTCGACCTAGACACCTCGTCTCTCCATTCATCAGTCAGCACCGTCATTGATGAACAACAATCCACGGCAACCCTGCTGCTGATTCGAACTCTCATTAAAGACGACTACGATTCCCTTCTGCAAAAACATGGCTGGCTCAATGTGGTGCTCAATGTTTCCTCCCTGCTGGATATCTCTGAACAGGCATTCCGGTTGTATCGAGTTGAGCTTCGTGGCGCGTGTTTATACATCTATCGTCCACCTCTGCTGATTCCGGCTAAACTGTTTCGGCCCGATCTGGACGCTGCTGTGTTGGAACCAGTGCCGTTGGGAGGAGCCGATTCTCGAGTTGCGAGAACGATGGAGACGAGGCCAATAAATCCCCCACCACCCAAAGGGCAAGAATTGGTGCCCAGTCTGTCGCCGTCCATGTTGGATGCTTCTCGTTCGTTTGCACCTCTCACTCCCGACAAGTTGTCGTACTTTCTGCCGACATTGCCCCACCCGGAGCTTCACTATGATTTCCAAGAAAACGTGTTTTTGCCAGGATCACTGGCTGAGGCGCTCGCTCATTTTTATCTTTTTGCTGACCAGAAAACATACAGCGCTCCCATTAAGCTGTTGTTTGCGGTTTTCCCCATGCTCACTGGCTTTGGTGGCTTGTTGAGACTCATTCACACGTTCTTGACAGCAATAAACGCCGGGCGCTTTGGCAACGTGAATATTGAACTGCTGGCAATTCGTGTGGTCCATCTCTTCGAGCATATCGATAAGAACTTTGGTGGGTTTCTTTTGCGGTCGGATGTGGCTCCACACATACTTCAAATCCTCGAGCTTCTCCAAACAATCGTGCCCGTTGAATCTCAGGGTGAATTGACGTTCTTCAAAACCAGCATGCTTTCCAAACAGCAGCAGCTTCTGAGCATGGTTGGGTTGGTGGACTCGGCCGCCAATTCTGGTCAACCTTTCGAGCTCTCCGAATTGAGCTCTCACGTCTTCATGAATGACATCAGCTTGTTCTCGCTTGCTGCCACCATCACCACCATTGATCTTGAGTTCTTCAACAAGTGGAATGCCAGCATTGACAAGTCCCTTTTACTTTATCTGGCAATGGCCGAAGGCCTGCCCGGCAACCATTTCTACAAGAAAAATCCACTTTTTTTCAATAACGACTTTCATTTGCATTATCTATCCCGCTTGCTCGTGCATCACTTGTTTGTCGAAGACCCATCGTTCTCCAACTCAAAGCGAGCCAAAATCATCGAACGCTGGATCGACCTCGGCTGTCTTCTAGATAAAACCGGCAATATGTCCTCCTGGTTGGGGATCTCGTCAATAATATTATCTCAGCCGGTGCTCCGGCTTACACTGGTCTGGGCTCTCGTGTCGCAAGATTATATCAAGTTATTGAAGAATGATTGGTCACCGGTGTTGTTCGAACTAGACAGACGTCATCTAGCCAACAGCTACGAGCAGATCACTTTCACAGTCTCGTCCAATGCAGGGCCTGAACCTGATGCATTTGCTGCCACCAAGGAATCTTATCACATCATGGCCCCTCGTGGACTAGGCAAAATCTACCCCAAAGAGAAGGTCATCCCGTACTTTGGCGATTTGTTGATCAACAACTCCTCTACAACAACTATTTCAGACTTCGAAAATGTGTGGAGAAAAGTCAATTTCTCGTTCGACAGATGGAATGACTACCTCCTGAACTTGTTCAATGCATCCGAAATCATCAATTATAACCAGGACGTCCTTCGCAGGTACAATTCAATGGGTTTCGTATTTTCCAATGAAAGTCTCAACCAAGTCTTTTACTTGGGATTGAACAAAGATGATGAAAAGGCCATCCCTGCTTTGAAAAATGGTGAATTGGGCGAATCTAAAGACGCTCCTATTAGACCACGTTTGAAAGAAAAGCTTCTTCGGTTGCTTGATTTCAATACAGATTCGATTTCGCTTGAGCGGGTCATGAAGTTCTCTCTTGAGCTAGAACCGACTCTTCCTGAAGGATACTTGGCGAAATCATTGCCTCCTGTGTCAGATCTCCACCGTATATCTGTTTTCAACTTGAGCAACTCTTCACTTGGCTCGAATTCAGACAAACTGGACGTCCCTAACAACGCTACGGCTGTCACCGCTTCAGATAAACTTCCAGCCTTCAATAACAACTACTACAAAATTGATTTGGAAAAGTACGACGATTCGATGACTCCCGAGCTCACTAGCGGAGATTCTACGATAGATGCGAAAGGGACAGTGTCGTTAGCAGATGATCTCATCCTTCGTGTTGACGACTTTGTTCCGGACTTTGAAGCTGCGCTCGGCTCTCAATCAGTCGATGACTCTGTGAATAGCACTGCGGATGATGATGGCTTAGGCATTAACGTTGATGCTATTCTAAGCTCAGATAAATTCAAGGATCTCTCCCTTGCCGATGTGAAGGACAAGCGCTTGTCCTCCGCACTGGACGGCAAGCACAGAAGTTTCGGATTGATATCGAACTCTTCAGGTCCTGGTAAGGTTGCCAGTGTCCCAAAATTTATTCCAAAACTTGCCAGCATTGACAAACTTATTGACCTATTACTTTTGGACTCGAAGTACTTTGACGAGAAAGTGAACATCGACTTGACCGAATACCGCTTTGTCTTCATGCTCAATTACAGCTCCTTCATTCTGACCAAGGAGTTGCTAGAAAAATTGGCACACCGATTCGTGCATTCTGGAAATGCAGTGATCTCAGTTATGAAAAGGGCCTACATGATTAATATCGGAACATTCAATCCTGCATCATTTGGAGACTACCCCAACTGGGAAGTCGATGAAACGATCAAGTTATCTGACTTGGGGAGTGTCGATTATGAGCTTCTACTCAAAATACAGGTGAACATTCTCAAGGCCTTGATCGTGCTTATAAGCAACTTTTTTCAGTGCTTTTTTAATGATCTAAGAAATAAGAAGATCATGATAAAGCTCCTCAAGCTCTACAGCAATGAGATTCTTCAATGGTACAACTCGAACAAAATAGATTCCGATCTCAACACATCTTTCGAGGAGTTGGTGAATTATTACAAAAGGCTTAAGAAACTCTTTGTGAAAAAGAGTTATCGCCCCATGGAGTTGCCCAAGTTCAACGAATTCTTAGTTCATGAATTCAAATTCACCGACACCATGCATGAAGTGCCAATGAATCGAAATTTGCCCAGTTTCAAGAATGTGCACAAAATCGAAAAGTTTCTTAACAAGTTCAATCGTTTGCTCACTCTTTTCTATAAAGGTATTACTCCAGAGAACTGGTTCAAAGTGTTCAAGACCATGGAAAACCTTTACGCTAATCACTCGTTACTCAACTATGACGTGAGCGACACATCAATCCCCGAGGATTCCCTTCCCATTTCCAACATATTCACATATTTTGAAACGTTACGTGACTCCAATAAGGCTCTCATGCTCAGTCAGTTGCCAGTGGTCTTTCAAAAGCTCTTTTTGCTTCACAGAAGATTCCGCACATATATTCTGATCCAACTCTGTGATGTTCACATATCAAACGAGGAGCGCTTCGATAGGATGAAGACGCTCCTCATAATGCTCAAGATCTCGAAGTTGAAGATGAGCGAGAGTCATTTCGTATTTGAAGGCACGGAAGGAGATACGCCTTCTTGCATTGAGAGCGCAATTGTGAACGCCGTCTACTCGCCCGAGAGCAGAGTCTTTGCCCATTTATGGATCCGGGCGGCTGCATCTCTCGACACCCTGAGGGATTCCTCGGCATCGTTTGAAGATGTCGAGTCACTCCTTCCATCAAACTTGGTCAAATCCGATCTTTTAATGGGTAATGAGCCGCTTCTTCCATGTTTCGGCTGGATTATTGAAAACTTATTGGATATTAACAGATGTCCATCTTATCTGAAACACCTTATCAACTTCAACAAAAGATATTTTGTGTACAAATTAGTCAGGGAGTTGAGCATCGAAGAGGACGAAAACGCGGATGGAGGAATCAATGACACCAAAGAATTCGAATTCTTAATGCGACTCAATGAGTCTCTCCATTCTACCAATGAACTTCGCCAGCTTGACCCTCACAACCGAGCTATGAAAGGAATTTTCAACCGAGTCCTTCGAGACGAGTACGTCATAATTGCTGGTGAAATCCGCAAAAAGAAGCTTCGGGAACAGAAACTCTTAGAAGCGCTGAACAATGGACTTTCGAAGCGATCTTCCACATCAAATTTGCGCCGTCAATCCTTGAGCTATAAAACGAATTCCTCCTCTAGGTTCAAAATAAGTGGACTTTTCAACAAGGGAAAGACAAGTGTGGGTGGCGGAGATCGAGTCGTAGCCTTCGAAGAACTACCAGATGTCTCCTTAGTTGCCGAAGGTAGACAGCGGCCCGCTGCTGTTGTTCAACTTAAAGACGCAAAGATCTTCCCTGTTTACTTAATGCCTTTCTGTTTCAAGGTGGATGGAGAAAGCGCTAATGATGCGTGCGTGTTTCAGGCACCAAACGATGTGGAAGTCAAGGCCTGGTTGAGCGAACTTGCACATGCTAGCCGTCATTGGTTCTACTCCCGCACCTTGAACCAACGCAATGCCCTCTCCTATAACACTTTCGGCGTTCCTCTCCAGATGGTCTGTACCAGAGACGGTGCCAAATCACCAGCTGTATTGGCTAATATCTACCTGGTGATCGAAAAGGAAGGGCTCAAAGATGTGGGTATTTATCGAATTAGTACCTCAATCAGCGAGCTTAATAGTATTAAGTTTGAGATCGACCGCACAGGCACCATTAATTTCGAGGAGCGTGGCGTTGATGTACATGCACTCACCAGCTGTGTCAAACTGTACTTCCGCGAGTTACCCGACGCTGTTCTCACCGACGACGTGATTGGGCAGTTGTGCAAACTTAAGGAAGCGGCGCTGCTGCATGGAGAGAAAGATCTTGCGGGTCCAAGTCCTCAGGCTCTCCGCAAGGTGATTGCTCAGTTACCAGTGGTGAACTACCACACTGTCAAAGAATTGACCAGTCATTTGAATAAAGTTGTGAAACATAATGAGCACAACAAAATGACGGCAAGCAATTTGGCTACAGTCATTGGTCCTGCCTTGACAGAGGCGAGCACTTTGGATACCATTTTCAACAACTTCGGTGTGATCAACTTGATGTTGGAGCGGCTTATCGATAACTACGATGTCGTGTTTCTGGAAGATGTGCTGGCCGCCTAAATTCAATAGATACCATTCAGTTGGTACCCATTTCATACTCATTACCATGCAAGTGTGGTGACGAATGCGATAGGACAAATTACGATACCCTCAATAAAGAAACAAATTTACTTTCCCGGTTATTATTCTATTTACATTTTAATGTCTCTTGATGAAACCATCATTGCGTGAGTCACGTCTGTTGGCAGCGACTTCCAACTGCTTGTTTGTCTTTTCCATTTTGGACTTGCTCTGCTCTCTCATTCTAGTGTTAAAATCGGTCCACCACTCACCAATCGTGGCAGGTGGTTTCTTTGCTCCTTCTACGGGCACAGCTTTCTCGATAGGAGGAATTTTAGCCCATTTTCTGAAATGCCGGTTCTTTAACACGAGCGACTGAATCAACGAGAAGATCGAATTGGCAGCAAAGTATAGAACCACAGCAGCAGACATATTCTGCGTCACCAAAATCGATAAGAAAGGCAACCAGGTCATTGTTTTTTTGAACATCGGGTTCATTGTCTGTGCACCCGTTTCACCTCCAGATCTGATCATTCCAGTCACAACGAATGCCGTCATCACTTGCAAGCCACAGTATGGATCCACCTGGGAAAGATCGGGAAACCAAAATGCACCTTGATTTTGGAATCCTTCTACCGGGTGGTTGGCCATTCTTCTCGCAGCTTGGAAAAATCCATAGGCCACAGGCAACTGCAACGCAGGCAACAAGGAGTGTGCCGTCTTGATTCCGTGCTCTTTGTACAACTTGGTTCTCTGCTTCATGGCCAACATTCTTTCCTCCGTGCCGCCGTTACGCATTTCGTCCATGAGTTTGTCCAACACCGGCTTGACCTTCAGCATTTTCGCCATGTTAGCCGACGACTTCACGTAGACGGGAAACATGATTGTCCGCACCAAAAAGGTACTTGCAATAATGGTGCCCCACCAAGGGAGTCCAGTGTATACGTGAGTATATTCAAGAATGTGCTCGAGAATGGATGTAGGACCCCATCCGTCAGCAAGTCCGATGGACTCAAGATACCCAATTTGGTCAGAATGGAGAAGCGGCAGTGATGCGTCAATAGCACTATTCAGAGCAGAAAAATCAGGCAACGTGGTGGAAATTTCAGTGCTTGCAGGTGTAGTCGATTTAAAGCGCAACGCAGCTGAGGCGAAGACTGGCCGCAGGGCAAGCGACGGCCTGGCCGCAGCCCACACCAGCGCACGGGGAACGCCTACTCTGAGCATCTTAATCTGCAGATGGTGTTGGTGAGGATGAACGGTGAAGTTGACGTTTTCACGATGGTGCGCACACTTTTCGCGAGTGCACGAAATCAACCAGATCAGTTGGTCGACTGCGGGGGTCAATTTGAATATAGAACATTTTTAAGATGTTTGGTTTCCCGCTTCGCCGACTACATTGCAATGCCCTCAGGAATGTGAGGTATCTTTCCATCGACTCCGCACTCTGGACAAGAGACCATCGATTAACCGAACCACTTCTGGCCGGCGAGCTCCGCAAAGTGCTCCTACTTTTCAAAAAGCTACCTCTAAGTGCCCAGCAAGAGATTCTCCTGCTTACTCCACTGCCCGCGCAACACACACTCGAATTGCATCTTCAGCTCTCCAGAGGAGCCACTCACAGTGACATCTTCACTCATATCTCCAAACACGTCAACTGCAAACTCGATGCGGTGCAGGTGGAATCTTTTGCACGTGATCTTGTCCTTCAGGGCAATCTTTCCGCTGCCACTGCCCTCGCTCACTTGGTACTTCACGCCGATGCAGAGCATTATCAGTTTTCCCACCAGTTCTGGTCATTAATGGCTTCGGAAGCCGTCCGAAACTTCCACTTTGCCGCGGCCAATTTGGTATATCACGAAATTGTCGATCCCTATTGGCATTATTCTGCTGAGAACCCTAGCACCTACAACACGAACGTGCCATTTCTCCTCCTACCGACCATGCTTGAAGGTTTGGCGCTAGTTTTCGCCAGAAAAGGTGACTCTCATTGTGTTGAAGGGCTAAAAAAGTATTTCAAGCGGTATTTCTCGTATTTCGGCCACAGCTCGGTGTATCAGGCTCTACAAGTGGCTAGAGTTGAAGCTCGTGCTCGGAGCGGAGACCTCGAATCTGCCTTGGAAGCCTTCAAGGAATTGTGTTATGCTTACCGAGGTCATATGAAGTTTCGCAAAGATACAGATGCCGACCATTCACTCAAGTACATTAGTGACATGAACTATAAAGACAGAGAAAGCAAGCTCGAGAAATTCTTTGAGACTCACTCTGCAGACGATCTGCCAGATGTGGATTTCAACAAATACTCCCGTGCGGGGGTTCCACGATGGGCAATTATAAGGGGCCATATCTACATGGCTGACTTACCAGAGTTTCGTGGCCTTCTTACTAACCACGTACGCGAATTAGTCAATGGAAACTCGTCTGTCGTGGATGGACTTATGACGGTGGTGAAAAAAAACCATCACGCCATGCACCGCTTCTTAATTGTTGCCTTGTGTGATTTGGGAGAGCCCCTCCTTGCGTGGGCGGTGTTCAACAGAACTGTCGAAGCTTATACATGGATTCATGACAATCGAAACTACACTAATTATGAGGAGTTTGCTATTTTGGCGCGACTGGTGCGAAAGGCGTTTTCAAGTAATGACTTATCTGTTTCCAGCTACCAGCTTCATAAAACATTGCTCGGGTGCTACCTGTTCGTGAAACTCAAGCTTCGCTCTCAGCAAATGCCTGGAAAGTACCTTCGTGAACATTTGTTGGCAATGTTGGCCTCGCCACACTCAAATCTGCATGAAATCAGCGAACTTTTGTCTCAGATAGGCGACAAAGCTCTTGTGTTGGATGAGCCAGCCTTCTCCCGGCTCCAGGCCCTCGAGCTTCTGACTCACAATATTAAGCTTGCTCAGCTGGTTCTGGGCGCCGCAATTTGATGGATTTGAACCGTCGTGCTCTTGCGCACTTCGTTGGTGATGGTCTCGTCATTGGGCGTAATGAAAATCGACTGTGCAGAAGAATTTTCCAATCCTCGCAAGAGAATACGAGTTGCAGTCAGACGGTTTGCTCCATCCATATAGACATCAAATTCATCCAAGCCACATACTCTTGGCTTCATCACTTTCCAAATGCTCACAAGAAATGTAAGTTGCGAGAATGACCTCTCGCCTCCCGATAACGTCTGAACTGAGCGAAGCACCTTGTCGTCTTTAGTCAGGACCTCAGTAACTACTTTCTTGTTCTGGAAGTCAAAGTCGAGGCGACCCTTGAACCCTCGAGTGGAGAGAATATATTCGAAGGCCACCTTCGCCCGTGTAAGTTTCTCTTGAATTGTGATGTGCAAATGCTCGAATCGAGAATTAAGGTCGTTTTCAAGACGTATACGCAACGTTTCATTGTCTTGATGGGTCTTTTGGCAGAGTTCTTTCTCATTGCTGCTATCAATGAGCTCGTTTTGGATTACTTCAAATGACTTTTTCAGGTTTCTTTCAGCCTCTTCGACGGCTTTTTGAAGGCTCTCAAATTCAGCCAGAATAGAATCCTTACTATCTGAATCCGACAACTCCACCTCTGCGCGTTCGCAGTGGGAGCTAGCTTCCTTCAGAAGGCTTTCAAGGCGCTCGCTAATCGAATCACGTTCTTCTTGAAGTGCGGTGATTTTTTCTAACATGCCAGCTTTGTGCGCATTCAACCTGGCGATCTGAGGCCCTAGGTCTTCAGATCTCTGGACGCTGGCTGCATGCTCTTGTTTCAACTCTGCGACGGATCGACGAATTGCGGTCGTGGTAGTGATTGCTGCGTCGACCCTTTGCTGATGGGCCTTTCTTTCTTGTTTCGCTGCTCCGAGCTGTTGTAAAATTTCAGAGCTCATACCTCTCTTGGACTCGATAAGGCCCTCGCAGATCTTGATCTGCTCCTGCAAACTCTCCACCTTCGAGCTGTCTCCGTCATCGCTTAATTTCAGTTCAAGTTCAGAAATATCCTTCATGCATTTCCTCATCGCGGCCTTGTTCTCTGCAATTGCCTTTTCAATCTCGCGCTTTTCGCGTTTGGCTTTCTCCATGAGTTGAGCCCGATGTTGTCTGAGCTTGTGCTCCTCCTTGGAGAGACTCGCAAGCTCTTCATTCAAGCCTTTGTCAGACTCTGCGCCAGCAAACTTAATCGGTGCTCGCTGGTTATAGTAGACAGGGTCAAGATTCATCATTTCATTTCTGCGAACCACACGCTTGCCTGACAGGCGAGCATCAAGACAAAGAGCCTGCTTGAGGCTCGAATGCAAAGTGAGTCTTTGGGCATCAGATTCAGTGGCACAAAGTCCCATCTCGTCCACCGAAGCAGAGTCCACCATGGTCAATCGGACGTCCTCATTCGTAAAATCCAAAGCCGCGAGAACGGTAGTGTCTTCGTAGGATTTCGGAGAAAATCTTTCAAATTTTCTAACAATGATGTTGTTGAAGAGTTTCTTGCTTCTCATCTTACCTTCAAGGATTCTTCTATCTTGCTCTGAACACACGATAAACGAGTCCAAATGCTTTGCGAAAACAGCGTTGAGCAAGTCTGTAAATTTCAAATAATCTTCTTTGACAGTGACATATCTTCCAATGGGCCCCAAGGGTTTAGTCGACCAGCGACTCTCGGCCTCAATGTCTTGAAGAAGATACTTCACATTAAAGCCAAATGCAGAATATTGGTCTTTGTTCTTCAGAATCTCGAGAATACGATTCCGTACATTCTGCTGGCTTTCGCGAACATCAAGTAGTTCAGCATCCACTCTTTGCATGTCGGATGAGGCCATTTGTACGGCTTCCGCCCGCTTTTCCAAATCCTCCTTGTCCTGTTTGAGCTTCAAAAGAAATTGGTTGCTAACTCTAAGTCGCTGCTCAAGATCGACTTTAGTGCCACCATTGCCGCGGTCTATCTTTTCGCGTTCTGTTTCAATGTCCTTCTTGTGCTCTTCTATCGTTTTGATCTGCAGCTCAATGTCTGATTTGTAATTCTCGAGCTCAAGGTAAAAGTTGTTGATACGAGAATCTAGCTCTTCAGTCACTCTTCTTACTTCAGTCTCGGTTTCTAGCAGTGCATCTAGTTCAGCCTCCTTCTTTTCAAGTCGAGACGCAAGTTTGCGCTGGGTTTCTGCTTCTACCTCCACCTGAGCGGTCAGAGAAGCGATCTCCATATCATTTTGGTCAACCTCATTTCGCGTATTCTCGATGGCCTCCTCTTTGGTATCTCGTTTTCGCTCTAACACTCCACAATTATACCAGTAGATCTTTCCGGTTACCTTTTCCATCTGCTCACGAAGCTTGTGAGAATGTCTGTATTTTTCATACGCAGAGTGGCAAGCTTTGAATTTTGCCAATGCTTGTTCCATCGCTGCCTTGGTCTTCTCGCTACTTTTTTGCAAGCTGAGGATATGGCGCGAGACATCTTGGTAATTCTGAATGATGTTGCTGATGTTGGTGCCCTCGCTGAAATACTGATATCTTGAGTGCTCCGTGCTCTCAGCAAGAAAGTCTCTAGCTCCATCTTGGGAAAGGAAAGAAAGGGGATTGTTCACCTGGATAGCAAATTTGCGGAGAATGTCGTCAAGGGTCCGCTTCTTCTGGTCCATGATTTCTCCATTGTGATTCTTAATTGTATAGGAACCAGTTCC
This sequence comes from Hermanozyma aechmeae, assembly GCA_030583085.1. NCBI lineage: Eukaryota > Fungi > Ascomycota > Pichiomycetes > Serinales > Metschnikowiaceae > Hermanozyma > Hermanozyma aechmeae. The sequence continues at coordinate 168,697 of JAJMHA010000017.1, read as the reverse complement.
AGTCCTATTCCATTTTCTTTCAATCACTATTGATTTTCCGTACTTTTTCGGGTCGTACGCTCCATATCCCTCGTTACTCAACACCACTGTTACGCGAGCTGATTCTTTACCGTCTTTAATCAAATTTCTTGTAGACGATCCTCGAGAAGTATCTGTAGCTTTTGCACCTAATCCCACTGAAATACCAGTCAATATCGCAGATTTGCCTGCCCCGTTGCGCCCGATGATGAAGTTCATGTAGGGGCCGAGTTCAAGCTCGAAGTTGTCATGGCACATGAAGTTTCTAAGCTCAATACGTTTGATGAATCCAGCACGCGGGGTTCCAGCGGACCCCTCGGGTGAGTATTCTTCAGGATCACTTTCGTATTCGGCCTCCTCATCATTCAACTTTTGTCGCTTCTGACTAAGCAAATCTGTGATGTAGTTTTCTGCTGACTGGTCAGCGCTAACGGTGAACGTTCGTTTTCGACTTATGGTGCCGCTTTGGGTGGTTGTCTCGGATTCAGACACCGTCATTATTTGCCTCTGTTTACGTGTAGTGCATATGGGTGCATTGAGTTTAGCCTGCCGCGATGATGAACGTCCAAGTCGGGTTTACTCAAAATCGGAGAGAACACTGTAAAAAAAGGATGAGAAACCTCGTAACGAATCACGACGAAAATTTGATACGGAATAATTCAAAATTCTGTATTATGAGGCATGTTATAATGAAGGTGAAGTCGGCGGCATTATGTTGATGGAGCTCTTCGGGACGGAAACCTCGAAGATGTTTTTTTCAGTCATTACCATTTTACTATTCTCGTATCTCCTTTCATTTCTTTTGGTTTTGTAATTTCTTTCAGAAGAAAACGCCATACTTTAGTCTAGGTGATAGAGTTTCGTACTTTTCAGCCGTAAGAACACAGAACCATGAAATCCCAAGTAACACTGTCCCCCACAATTAGGCGGATTCTGGATTCCAAGGCATATTAAGGGTCAATTACAATGTATTTATAAATTTCAAGTCAGATATCCTCAACTCGAGTCGTCCCAAATTGGCAGGTGTCAATACGTCAACCAACGCAGCCAAGAAATGTCAATCTTCCGGCTCAACAACGAACAGCTCAAATCAAATACCCCCGCTTCGGCTCACACGGCAAATAAAGGCTTGCTATGCCCGTTGATGCCTTCCCCATCGACCTGCCAAATCGGGACTTTGGTTCGTATATGAGTTGGCCCAATTAGGCAAAACCTCGACCTATCGTAGCTGAACGCAGATAAGCCTGTCGGAGGTGCAGGAAGCAATTTCGCCGATTTTTTAGAAGAAAGTGAATTCTACGACGAACTCGGCTCAAATAACCCTATTTTGTTATCTGGGCGATCCCAGAGCGATAATAATCTGAAGGGCAAGATCGGCGAAAGCCAGAAAAGCCGGGCCGCTCACCTCAGAGACCGTACGCTCACTGTCAGAGTCAAGCGCTTATCATTGCGAAAATAACTCAATACGGTAAATCAGCCGCACCGCAACTCGCACTCCGGCACCAAAGTTCCCATATTCATGGCCATTTCGAAGAGTTTTGTAGTGTGACAAACTACAGCACCATACGACGGTGATTTGTATGCTGTCACTAATAGCATGCTGGACCAATTGAGCAAATACCGCTTCCAAGTCGACGAGAGCATGCGTCATAAGCAGTGCAGATAAAGTTGATGCCGTGCGCCGCCCGCGGCAGAGCCGCCGGGAATGAAAATTCAAGGACGCTAGTATTTAAAGCCGCCGCTATGTCTATAGCGTTGAGAAAACCATCTTTGTCATGAAATTTTCTCAGCTTGTGTCGTTGGCCTCACTTGCCGTGGTGGCAGTGGCCCAACCTGTGATCAAACGTCAAATCAATGTTACCGAGACCATTGAAGCCGACAAGACTGTCGCTAACAACGACCTCAAGACCGCCTACGGTAAGCCGTTCGCCATTTTCCAGCCCCAGGTAGTTGTGATAAACATGTTTGAGTACGAGGCCAAACCTTGGTTGGAATCGGACTTGGACTTCGTACACAACATCACCATTCCTGGATTGTCGCCCTTGTATCCTACGGTCCACTGTACCTCCAACTACTCTGTGTGCCAGCTTACAACGGGTGAGGGTGAAATTAATGCCGCAGCCTCCGTCAGTGCCTTGGGATTGTCACCTTTGTTCGATTTGTCTCTGTCCTACTTCTTGATCTCAGGAATTGCAGGCGGTGAGCCCAACTATACCACGCTTGGGTCAGTGACCTTTGCCAAATACGCCGTGCAGGTTGCTTTGGAGTACCAGGTGTCCTACCAAGAGTTCATCACCACCAATAAAAACTGGACGTCTGGATACTGGGCTTATGGAACTGACAACCCATGGGAATACCCCCAGAATGTTTACGGTACCGAAGTTTTCGAGTTGAACGAGAAATTGAGAGACCGTGCCGTGGAATTGGCAGAGACCGTTGACTTGAACAACGGTACCAAGGGCAATGCCGATTTCAGAAAGAAATATGACCAGAAAGCTGCCCAGGCCGTTCCCTCCGTCGTGAAGTGTGACGTTTTGACCTCGGACAACTACTACACTGGTAACATCTTGGGCGACTACTTCTCGTTCTACGCCAAGTTGCTCACCAATGGATCTGCTGAGTACTGCTCCACAGCGCAGGAAGACAATGCTTCTTTGGAGGCAATCACTAGATTGGACACCTACGGCTTGGTTGACTTCAACCGTGTCGTTGTCATGAGAACCATCTCGGACTTTGCCAGACCTCCACCATCTATGGCCAACCGTACAGTGGAGTTCTTCAACAACCCCAACGATGGTGGCAGCTCTGCGTCTTTCGCAAACCTTGTTATTGCTGGTATGCCTTTTGTTGAAGACGTCATCTCCAAGTGGGACGACGTTTATGCCAAGGGCAAGGGTTTGGAGCCTGAAAACTACACTGGTGACATCTTGAACACCTTGGGCGGCACACCCGACTTTGGCAAGACTGACTTTGAGGTCGCCTAAGCGGATCGCTTCAAATTTCGGGACTCCGGTTCCATAAATCATACCTTCGACTTCATTCGCTCTTCTTAATTCGACCAATGCTATGCATGAGCTCGCGCTCTTATTGAAACTGACCCAGTAGTACGTTTTGCAGAATCAGATTATATTAATAGGTTCTATGCTATCCTGAAATGTATTTAGGCATCGTCACCACGTGCTTTCAAACTCGAGTCGTCGTTGGAGTTGTAGCTGGTGCTATCGCGGTAAATGGGTGTTTCCTTGTCTAATGCGGTGAATGGACGGCCTGCAACCTTGGAGAAAGCATACAAAGCACCAATTCTGACACCAGCAAAGAGTAAAGTGAACACGAGTCCACCCACCGGAGCAATGACAAATGCTCCGAACGCTCCCCAGTCGGAGGAGTCGTAGATTCCGTTCCAGATCAAAAGAAGTTTACCCCCCTCTCTTGCTGAGCCGTAGTAGACAGTGCCAAACACAAAGACACCCAAGAGTGCACCAATACTGCCAACCATGACGTCAATTCCCCGGAGCCAGAAGAAATAGGCATCGCTTAAACCAAGGAAAATGGGAGGGATTACCGCTGCAGATACCAAGTCGGCAATGAGATATATTTGCAAGACATTGTCGGCCACTTTCACGGCGAGCACAACAATAGGAATTGTGACAAGCACCACCATGCCACGAATGTAGATCATGCCCAACTTATTACGGAAAAGATCGTTGGAAATTGTCGACACCATGGCACTCTGTAAAGAGTCGTACGTGCATGTGGACAAGCAAATCACGAAAATAAGAACGAAGGCCACGATCCAGCGAGGCATATGGCTCAACAAAATGTAGAAGGCGTAGGAGCCATTGTCATCACCCACCTCGAGATAGCCAGCCCAGACCGCCAAAAATCCAGTAGTTCCTACCAACGTACAAATCACAAACGTAACGAATGCCGCAATCGAGCAACCGATCCAGAGATCCTTGTCGGTTTTGCTCGCAAAAGTTCTCAACCAGAAGCCGGACATGAAGCAGTCGTTGGTGATAATTGCGACCGGCAAAATGTATAGGAGCTGCCATCCAAGCTTATTTCCTTCGAGCAACTTTGAAGGGCCAATCATCGAGGTATCGATGTGGATGTAGCATCCCATTCCAATGGAGCAAATAACCGTCAAAAGTAAAACAAGAGCGCCTTGGAAGTTGTCAGTAATAAAGCTGACTCTGAATCCACCAAATGCTGTGTAAATAGTAGTAACCACACACTCCACAATCACGGCACCCAAGGCATCGAGACCCGTGAGCGTTTCAATTGCTCCTCGAATTGCAGAAAGCTCACCAACCATGAAAAGAAACATCGTAAGGCAGGTGAAGAACGAGAGATACAACGCAGTCACAACGCCGAACTTCTGTCTGACCCATTCGGTCAAGATGAAACCCTCGGGACATCTGCGCCTAATAATAGGACCAACGGCAGCAAAACCAAGAATGGGGATTGAGCCCGAAAGCGTGTAAACAAGTAAGCCGTGAAGACCTGCGAGATTACCGATCTGAGCATAGGTGGTAAGGATACCACAGCCCATGGCTAGGGTTAGTAAAGATTGGAAGGAGAACTGAGAACCAGCACTATGCCAGTTGAAGGAAGAGCATTCTCAATATGTCCTCGAATATGGGGTTTCCATGCGTTTGGCCGACACCCCCCCACAAACATACTCCGCACATGGAGAGGATGCACATTTTATGAAGATGGTCAAAAAAGAAAATCAGACATGGACTCCTTTGAATAAAATAAACGTACCTGAAGCAATGAAATTCACCGCAAGAGGAAGCCCTCTCTGGGTTCCGTTTGAGGAAAGGAAGTTAGACTTGTTCGCATACTTCCATGCGAGAAAGAGCCCTGTGGCAAGCAAAAACGCATATGACAAGTAGATTATGGCGTTATTGCCTTGCGAAGAGAGCTGTGCCATTGAAAGGAAAGATGTTGGTGACTAAAATTTTGACGATTCCAACCATCCTGATAGTGATGCCAGGCGAGGGCGCCTCAACTGCATACATCATGAGCATGCGCTTAGAGGGCTGGCACACTGGGGATAGTAGATCTTGGTGGGCCAAACACTTGAATGAGCCAAGAGGGACAAAAAAAGGAGATTGCCTCAAGCTTAATTTGAATACTGAGGGATTGAGGGATTTTCGTCTTGAATTTGGGTGCATGAACAGTGCAAAAAAAGAATGCTCCACGGCAGGTTCGAACTGTCGACCTTCAGATGACACAGGTATTCCTATGAGACTGACGCTCTGCCAACTGAGCTAGTGAAGCATTTCTTGCGGAAGAGAACGCAAAAGCATGCCTACATGGGCAGATTACGATCACGTTTTGGCCCATTTCTCGCCCAAATACAGCTTTTTTAACGTAAAAGAACCAAATTGCTAGTAATATGACTCTTGTTATTGCTGTTGTATTGTTTGAATGCGGAAGAGAGCCACATGATGGATTTGGGGCTGAAAATCGAAACACCCACTCTATAATACCGAAAGGGACAGTTTTTGTAATTGGAGGAGATTGCGATGTTGTATGAGGAAAAATAAAGCTGCAATGATTCAGATTGAACGTCTAATGAGAGTATGTGTCTCCATAGTGAGGCTGCTACAATTCGACCGCTACGGAAAACGGAGCACACTACCCAGTGTGCCAATTTGAAAGGAATTTGAGAGCGAAGGGCATAGGCGTTCCTTAAAATTTATTAAAGAGTCTCGTTAAACTCTGTCAACACCCTCAACGCAAAAGAGTGATCTTCTTCTTGGGCCAAGCCGCTGATTGTGAGTGCTCCAACTACAGCATCAAGACCGGCAATTCTGATGGGCACCGAGCCTCCATGAGTGGCATACTGAATAGGGTCTATGAAGAGCGCGGTCTCTGTAGTTACAGCAGCATTGACCTTTTGCTTCGCAGCCAACTTCTGGCCAAGGTAGTAGCTGGAATAGCCATAACGTAAAACCGACTTCTTCTTACGCTCAACCCAGATGTCGTTATCAACAGTGGTGCCATCTCTGGAGGCACTGTGGAATGCAATCTGGCCGCTGGAAAGGGTAATGTCTATCAAAACAGGTTTGGGAAAATCCTGAGCAAGGTTCCTCGCCAAAGAGCCCAATTCCCAAGCAAGCGACGTGGAGAATTTCTTAAGAACTATATTCTCTTTTTGAGCCAATTCCTCCAAGGTCTCCTTTTTTGTAATTGCAAAACTCATGATGATGTCGGGGTAATATGGTGAAATTTCCAGTAGCGGATCTGGCACTGAGGACCCCCACGGAACTATGTGCAGGGCCACTTCGGCTAGAGAAAACACAGCGGTGCAACAGCATGCAAGACCGAAATCAGTGATGAAGATCTGCGACAGTCCTGTGCGTAGTTCGCCCGTTATCGTTCTCGATACACATTCGCCCACTTCGTTCTAGACTCCGCGCCCCGAGCGGGCTGGAGTCTGCATGCCTGCATCGGAGAATTGGCGCCTGCATGTGGCTTAGCTAGGACGAAAAATGAGTCCAAGTCCGATTGGGAATGCTATAAATTCTGATTTTTTCACTGCTCGCCCAGGTGGGGGAGCGATTACTTGGTTACGCTCGTCTAGGACAAACGCTGCCGGTCTCAGCATCGACACCTATTGTGGACATCCGCTTGCCCGCCGCGGTAGTCGCTGGGCCGTAGAATACATTTGAATGAAGTGAAAACCGCCGCATACAAAGCACAAAACTACTTAAAATGAACCCCCCCCCCGACGAAAACAAAATCATCGATTTCTTTCTTGCCCCGACCGGAATACCTAGTCTCAAACGGCGCTGACATGCCGGATATCGCCGATCGCGAAATTGGCAGCGGCAGCCTTATCTATCTGCATGCAAGCCCACTCATCAAAAAGTAGTCTTTTCTTTTCCGACAAGAGTGTCTCCCCACTGGTCCAGGTACAAACTTCTGCGACAACCACCGCCTTCTACTCTGGACAAAAGAAACTATGCTAGCTTCGGAAGTTTCTGTCAACCGCAGACTCTTGCAGTGTGCCAGTGCCATCATCTGGTGCCTCTTTTCAGGCGGTCCCATCTTTGGTTTTGCGGCTTTGAAACCAGTGTTGATCAGAGAACATATCTATGAGAACGTCTGCGATATTTCAGTCAATCTGACGTCGCTGATGTGGGGAAAATTTGCCCTTGACCCATCCCAATTGGGATCGGTGACTGTCACCTTACTTTCTTCGGTGGTCCGCACCGCCGACGAGGAGGCCGTAGTGGCCAAATGTACTGAGCAAGATTTGAAATTGAATATGATGTTTACTGTGGGTGCCATGTTGACGAACGTGTCGGCGCTTGTCATTGGACGCACTTTGGACAACTACGGGCCAAAGGTGTGTGGACTTGTCGGTGCGTTCTTCCTTTATGTGGCGTGTGCGATCTTCATCTTCAGTTCGTGGATTGAGTCCTCGTTCTTGTCGTTCGTGGACCCATACTTGGTGGGGTATGCGCTGATGGCTCTTGGTGGTCCTTTCGCTTACATGTCGTCATTCCAGTTGTCGAACTCGTTCCCGGCAAAGAGTGGCTCGATTTTGGCCATTGTCACCGGTGCCTTCGATGCGTCTTCTGCGTTGTTCTTGATCTACAGAATCATCTACAACAAATCCGGCTACACGTTCACCTTGGACAAGTTTTTTAAGATATATTTGCTTGTGCCCGTGTTCATCACAATTGTTGAGCTTACCATCATGCCTTCAGAATCCTACAAAACCAGCCCCGACACTGCATTGTGTGCCGACGACGCTGCCGAAGTTGGTGCTGTATCCGAAACCGACGCTCTTCTCGCAGGTGAGGTCAGGAGACCTTCTCAACCCTCCGCTCGTAGAGATTCCATTGGTGATGCTTTGAAGCAGCCATATGCGATTGAGGGTGAGGAGTTCTTGGTGGAGCACTCGGGTGGCGTATTTGGAATTTTGCACGGCTATTCGGCCAGATACCAGCTTAACACACCCTGGTTTTACCTCATGTGCTTGTTTGCCACTATCCAGATGTTGAGATTGAACTACTTTGTCGCCACGGTGGGAACTCAGTACACCTTCTTGTTGGACTCTCTTGCAAAGGGTACGTTGTTGAACCGTTTCTTCGATGTGGCCTTGCCACTTGGTGGAATCATTTCCATTCCATTTGTGGGCATTTTCCTCGATTACTGTTCGACAGTTGTGGTGTTAACTGGTCTTCTTGGCGTGTCACTTCTAATTGGAGTGCTTGGTCTCATTCCAAGTTTTGTGCTCGGATTCGTCAACGTGGCCGTATTCGTGGCCTACCGTCCGTTTTTCTACACTGCGGTGTCGGACTTTTGCGCCAAGGTGTTTGGATTTGACACTTTCGGTACTGTTTACGGTACCATCATCTGCATTTCCGGTGCAGTGAACTACTTCCAGTCGTACTTGGACAAACTCACCCATACGACATTCAACATGAACCCCACACCAATCAATCTGGCTTTGGTTGTTATCACTGCCATTATCGGAACCATCACCATTCTCTATGTGAGAACCGAGGCTAAGAAGTACTCCCTCAAGAAGGCCCACACCGTAAGGGTATAATAGCGAAGACAAAAAAAAATCTCAACCTGAAAAGCCGTCCGTTGTTTGCAATTTGCTGCTTGCACATTGCATGAATATATAGTACAAGTGAATCCATCAACCATTGGCATTGACCGGGAAAGTCGTAGTCGAACTGGAAAAAAATTAAAAATGGAGAATCAACCGAAGTAGTAGAAATAGAGCTCTCGGCCATTTTCTGTTGGAAACATCCCGGTAATTATTTTGACTGCGTCGGTCGACCTTATCAGGCTCGGTCCTGCACATTTCACCACTCAGCGAACTCCCACTGCCTACTCTTTGTCACACGTTATGAAGCCAGTTGTTTCTGCCGGCAAGGCTTATTTCTGTACCGTATTGTCGGTGTTTGCCATTGTCATCTTGTCGGCCATAGGCTATTTGTTCAAGGTTGGCCATGAGTCAATGATGGGATCTACCACCGACCCCGAGGACGGCGCAGCGGTGGCCAAAACCGTTTTTGGCGCTGTATTCGTCTACTTGGCGTTCTTTGTGTTTTGTGGAGCACAGGTGCTCCTCATTCAACGACAGGACCGCATCAAATTATAGTCCGTTTCATATACAACAAGAGGATGAGAAATGTAGGGCTTGCCATTCGAATATTTTGTAGAATTTGCTCAATGCAACTTACAAGAGGAATACCTGAAAAGAAATTACCCTTCACAACTTGAAAACGTTCTCCTTGCCGCCCTTCCAGGTGATGTTACCACTCCAGTCGCATACATCAAACACTAGCAAAGTCAACTGGTTCAACTCCTCCTTGGAAATACCCAAATTCAAGGCACCCTTCATGTGTCCCTTGAGCGTATTGTTGACGTCTTGAGGGATCAAGGAAGCATTCACCACCAACGATGTCTCCTTCTCGGTCAATACACCCGTGAAACTCAACACTGGCCCGTAGACGTTGTAATACGCATACTGCCACAAATCGGGGTACGCATTGTACATCTGGTTTTTCACCCTCGTGCTGACCTTGCCGTATACGGAATCCCAAAAGTTCGAGCCCTGCACTGCGTTCTCCACAACCGTAGCCGCGTTCACCGACAGCGCGGAAACAGGGCCCTCAATAGTATCACGAGTTTCTATCAGCTGGTCATCAAAACGTGTGCCTGCCACGTCTTCATGAACCAAGTCTGACGACAGTACGTGACCTGGAGTCATGGTACTGGGTCTCAAAGATTTCGTGGCGGCCCGAAGATTGTTGGGAGTTACTTTTTTAAGGAAAGTCAACGCATTGATTGATTTCGGTAATCCTGCAATTGGCGCCGTCTTCAAAAGCGCCTCACGGATCTTGGAAGCTACGCGAGACTGAGCAGCATGAATATCCTCGCTGCTGTTGTACTTGTAGGGAAGTGGGAGCTTATCATGGTAAGTATAAGGAATAAGCACGTCAGGCAAATTAACACCCACAGCAGTGAAGTCGGTAAATTTTTCAGCGGAAGCTATCGAGTCCTCAGCCAACTTCAAAAGGTACTGATCTGTCAAGATTGACGAAGACAGAGACGAGCACATCTCGAGAAGCTGCTGGCGCAAGGCAAAGTGAAATACCTTGCCGATTTCCGTGGGCTGGTTTACCACGGCAAGAGCCGCCGAGGCAAGGATGTACCAGTTGTTGTGGAGTGTGGGGTACTTGTACGCCAACTTGACGAGCCTCTCTGCAGTGATAATGACCATGGTACCAAATCCCGTTGTAAAGTGAATATATGAAGTTGGATGCCGACTGGGCTTCGTGTACCGTCAATGAGAGTGTGATTCAGAAAATGCGCTCGTAGAGTGGGGTCGCATTCACATGGAACCGGGTCCGAGGCTATGTGTAGGAACTCGGGGTCTAAGAGTTGACAGTCACATTAGACTTACTAAAATAACGAATTGTAGTATAATCTACTTAATGCTACCGCTTATCCAAGACTGAGCAATCCTATCCTTGATCTTCTGCCGCTGCCCCATAGTCCACTGGCCCATTGCCCAGAAATGCTGGAGACTGAAGAACCTGGGTGCAACAACCTCACGATACTGCTGGAATGGGAGATTGTAGTTGCGACTGACGTCACGTGGTAGTTCTGTCTGTAGCCTCGCTTTAATTTCTTTGACCGGCAAGGAAACTTCAGATTCTTCTCCCGCTCCACTTCTGGCGGCAAAGAGGGTGGATTCTTTCTCCCATGGGCGCATCGAGGGATCGATTGGCACCCAGCGACTCTCCTTGCGCCAATGATCCGACGACACCATCTCCTGGATCCTTGAGACTGCTCGTTTAAATGCAAATTGTTCGTCCTCTCCGGTGAACGACAGGGTGTTGGAGAAGTTGTGTTCAGGTTTTCCAGCATCCAGATATTCCTTGGCGTACGATTGGTCGTAGGATGAGACGTTCGGACGATAAGGATTTTCTGTCTGCATGGCAGTCCGGGCAAACATCTCTTCTTCTTGCACTGCATCGGTGCCTAGTTGTTGCGTCTCCTCGGCTGGAAAGAAAAGGTGCTCCACAGGAGCCTCGCAGCGAAGAAAAAGCTGACACTTCGCTTCATAGAGCGCGTCCAAGAGAGTAATGAATCTCCGAGCCTCATTTTTCATCTTTGTCGTCATTACTGGCACATGGTCGACAATCACTGTATGGTAGCGTGAAGCTAAGCTGATAAAGTCAGACGAACCCAACGAGCCACAGCAAACGAAATTAAAATCTACGTAGCAGACATCATTGAGCAGTCGCGAAATCACAAGCTCTCGCTTGTAGACAACAAGAGTGTCCTTCTTCCAAGGAATAGCATCCACGGAGTCGACATCCAAATCCACAGCGCTCGAAACGAGCAGGCGCCAGGCCCGACCTGATTTAGCATTTTCAACAATATAGTTGGATGTGGACGTCGATTTGCCTGCAAAGTGCTGCCTGTAGTCGACTTTAGATTTCATGTCCACTGCTACGCATCTGGAGTGAAGGATGCCAACAAACGAGTCCAAATTTTCGCGGTTGAAGTTCTGTGAGTAGAGCTCCTCAGGCAATTTATTGGAAGTGGCGACGAGAACGCCACCTAGTCGAAAGTAGAATGTAAAGAGAATTCTGCAGATCTGAGCCGAGGCAATGTCCGGAAGCATGAACTCATCCAACATGAATATCGTGCTCTGTGCAATCATCCTCTGTGCGACTTCGTAGAGTATGAATTCGTTCTCCATGAGAAGCCGTCGCCCTTTTCCTGTAGCCAAGAGCACACGCTCACTCTGGACACGGTGAATCTCGCTGAACACCCAGAGAATGAAGTTGTTGTAATGCCAGCGCATTTTTGACTGATGCGGAAGTGAAGATGCAAAAATATCCATGAGCATGGATTTTCCACAACCGACTTCGCCGTTTACGAGGAGTCCTCTTGGAGCGGCGATATTTTCAAGAGCTTCTTCGTCAGAAAGGGATCTGATGAGAGCACTTTGATGACTTTGCAGGTCAGAGCGCACCCACAGCTTGAGTTTGCTGAGCAATGCTCGCGGGTCGTGAAGAGCCTCTCGTGCTGAACGTACCTCTAGCTTGCGCATTAAAATTGAAGACTTGATTGCAAGGTCCTCGGGAGGTTTGTAGTCCAAAACACGAAAGTAAAGCTTCTGAAACTCTTTCATCGCTCGAAGCTGCGCTTCGTCGTGTTCAAGAATTCTTGTTCTCACGTAGTTTTGGTACACAGCAAATGGATCAGTAAGGACCACGGAGTTGGAGGCAGAATGCAGATTTATGCCAACGGGCGCTCGACCATCGACTCCCTGGATACCACCAGTGGCGGTGGAAGCAAATCTGGCACCGTATCTTATCCACGTTCTTTGTTTCGGTAGGAACATGATTGATCTTCCAGATTAGATAGACTACCTGCAGGACGCGAGACCTCAGGACGGGCTAGTCGAAACCGGAGTCGGCTCTGGTGCCTGGGTCGACAACTGGCCGAGACCCAACTGAGCGAATTTGCGGTCCAATGAGTTCGATAAGCCGTTCATTTCCTCATCCGATCGCCCATATAATTCGCACCACCACTTCACCTCTGAGAAATTGAAAAATACAACGTCTTGTGCCAGAGGGTCGTACAGCGGATTTGTGAATTCTGAGGCCCTTGACAAGAAGTAGTCCCATGCGGATGTGCAGGACTCGGGCACCTTCTCTTTGGATTTTTGCTCCCGCTCTGAATCACACAAGAACGTTCCATACTGGCACGAGTAGTAATGGTAAAGTAGCCGCTTAAGGAACCGGCTATTGAACTCGAAGTTTTGCGGGTGCTGCTTGTATATTTGGAACACGCAGTCCAAAAACTGATGGAAAATCGGCGACTGCTCGTTGCTGCCGTGGTATACGCTTATGTTGAGAGCGTCGCCTCCACCTTCGATGCTATTCGATGCCGAAGCAGTAGCAGCAGAGGCAGTGTTCCTTATTTGGCTGGCTGCTCGCTGAAGAAATGACGTCATAACCGCTCGAGTATTCCCGGATCCACCTTGTCCAAGAGACGAGATAGATGAGCTCTGGCTCATAGGTTCGTCTTCGGCACCTTCGGTCTCCGTGGGCGAGTTAGCTGCTCCTTTGCAGCCGCCATGATCGCCTCTCGTGAAGAACTTGAAACCAAAGCTTACCCATTCTTTCTCCACCAACACCATGAATCCTTTCAAGGTTCTATAGTACGGATCAAGGCAAAGCTGTGCCAATGCTGAGACCTGCGACGTTCTGTCCCACCCGTCTGAACAGTGTATCAACACATTAGTGTTGTTGAGGTGTACGGATTTGATAATGCGGTCGACGGACTGAAGAATAATGGAGAGCCGATGGAGCCACTGAGTTTTTGTGAGCAGCTGCTGAAGAAGCGCATAAGGGCTTGGCTGCGAAGTCGAAACGGGAAACTTGTCGAGGTCATTGAGTATGCCCGTGAGCTTGTTGAGCGAGGCCCTCATAACATGAATATTGTCGATGTTGCAGAAGATTTTATCTACCACTTGAGAAGGCTGGCCAGATTCAACTTTCCCGCGGTAGTTTTCGATGTTCTCAGTCCCAGCGCCTAGCGCATGTTGTGCCACGGCATTAGTAACCGGACGAAGGTCGACAATGAGATTTCGCTGCGGCTGCTCCGGGAGACTCGAGTTATCAGAAATTAGACTGGACCTCTCTTGCTCTTGAGAGCGGAAGATTTCCTCGACAAGTTTTTCGTCCTGGAGACTTCTGTTCAGGTAGTTGAGTCCCACCAACGGCTGCGAACATCGGGCAATGACGTTGCGGTTCTCGCCTAGCCGATGCTTGTAAACCACAGCCGGCAATCGCTGCTTGGAACGGAATTTGCCCGCATGCTTCACCACACTATCCGACACCGACGCAGGTACAACAATAGCCTCTGGGTAAGACGGGCAGAGCGCATACTTATCGTTGACTTTACTGATTCTCCAAGTGCCTTGGTCCAAATTTTGTCTGGCATACTCTCTTTCTGCGCTATACAACTGCCAGCCTGAGGAGTCTAACTTTGCTTCGAGCATGTTGGGTTTGTAGTCGAATGCATAGAAGCTCAGGATTGACAGAGTCTCTCTAGGAACCAGCACAAGCTTACTTAGCTTGAGATACACCTCCATACATAGCGAATCGCCAGAAAAGTCAAACGAGTAGTAGGTAAAGTCCTTACAGAACACTCTGATATGAGATGCGGTATACTGATCAAACAGCTGCGAGAGTGTACTTGGAGGTGGCAGTAGCGGAGGCAAATTCTTAGCAAGTGATGAATTAGGCGACCATGAAGCACCTCTCGATTTGGCCAACCTTTCAATGATGGGGTAGCAGATCCAAATCTCTCGAGGCTTCTGCCCATCACCGTGGGCGAATTGGAAGACCATGTGATGCTTGGTGAAAACAAGAGTGCCTAAAATGTAGTGGCCTCTTCGAGAGAGCAAAACTCGATCCACGGTGTACGCGGAGTTGGACTCCATGAAGTTGGTGTGTTAGCTCGCTGATAACGCTCACGTGACGGCAAGAAGGACTGACAGATATGGAAGCATGTGTCGACTTTTCCGTATATTTACAAACCCTCAAATCTAGCTATATGTGAATCAACCCGCTTCTTTGCAGGCTTTACTTTTTTCGTGGCAGGCTCGGCTCTCTCACCATTGAGATTGATCGTTTTCTTTGCTCCCGTAGCGAAGCTCCGCTTTTTGCGGATTATCGGCATAGTATCAACGTTCGTGGCGTCCTCAGAGTCCAGGGAGTTTTCCTGATCAGAGCCATCATCGTCGCTGCTTTTATCGCCACCTTCAATGCCGCTGTCATCCACGTCTTCTTCGCTATCACTATCATCCTCGGAGCTGCCACTGTCATCACTGGAGCTGCCACTATCGATGTCAATTAGTGTTCCGACTTGTTTTTGGCCCGACCAAATCTTCAACGTGTCCATGCCGTAGCTCACCAAACGGTATTCGGGGTCGATGTCCAATCCAGCGACATCGTCAAAGTCGCTGTGCTGCCTGGTCTCCACTACCTTTCCCTTCTTGTAGTTTATACGATGAAGCCATCCCTCAGAGTCTCCACACCACACTGAGTCTCTCATTTCATCGTCCCCACTATCAAAGGTAGGGATTATACAGTCAACCAGAGCGTTTTTGTTCACATTGATACGGGAGAGTTGATCGCTAAAGCGATTGGTGGAATTTCTCCAGATCGAAACAATTCCTTCACCATGTGTTACAAGAAGGGTGTCGTTTTTGTTTTGCGTGATGAAGTCAGTGGGGTAGCACATCGATAAAAGTTCATCGGATTGGTCATCCGACTGACTCACTATTCCCTTTCTGATGTCGATATGTGCAAGAGTAGTCGACCCCAAAGTAAGGTAGTGGTAGTCTGAGACGCCCGGCATAGGAAGAATTTTGTTTATGGAATCCTCGTTGGCTTTCTCCACTTTGAATTTGAGTTTTCCAGACCCAAGGTCATTTTTGTCGTAAACGAGAACATCTCCCGAGTCCGTACCAGCTAGCAAAAATGGAGAGGTCGCGGAAACTGTTAATGTCGTCACAGAGTCTGTGTTATTCAGATAATGCTCGGCGATGTTGATCTTAGCAACAACCTTGCCAGTATCAGTCTCCGCTTTCTTGATCACATGGTCAGTGCCAGCTGAATAAAGAAATTTTCCTTCGGAACCGGTAGTAGTGTCAAAGATCACGCTTCTGCACGACCCCTTGTGTCTTTTGGTTTTCCACAACGTTGAGACTCCATCTGCGGTGGCTTTCAGATGATCGGCAACAACCGTCCACCACTTTTTATCGGCGACAGAAGGAAGAGTTTTCGTCTTCGATTTGTCGGAGAATTTTGACGTTTCCAAGGCTTCTGCATCATAGCCGTAGCAGAAAAGATGACCAGTCCCTAGACCAGCGGCGATGAGAGGTCTTGTAGGATGGACTGCAGCTGAAAAGAGAGGTTCGCTGAATGAAAGCTCGAGAATAGGCGCTGTGGAAGTTTCAAGCTCTCCTGGGTCTGTTCTCTTACCACTTTTCTTCACCATGTTGAATACTGGGGAAGCGATGCGCTCGCATGCAGGAGAGTTTATTATCTACACAAAGAATCATTGGTTTTAGTATATTAGCAAGGGCTTAAAAAATGTCGCCAGTATCCTTAAGGTCATGTTCCTTTCTCCGGGGCCAGTATTGCGAATTGTAATGCCAATAACCGTCGCCAGTGACGGGATGCTTCAGCTTCACAAACCAGTTTGGTTTGTAGGTCTGCTTGGTGGCCTCTCTCTTCTTGCGTACGGCTCTCTGTTTCTCTTCCACACGATTCTTCTCCAGAGACGCTTCGTCGTAACGCCCATCCTCCATTGCACGCTGGTCGGGTCTCAACCTAGTATCCGTTGGTGCCAACCAAGGGCGGACACGGTCATTGATCTCATTCAACGTAATGGCGAATGAAGTCAAGTTGAAAGGCACTTTAGGCCTGGGCGCAGCACTCCACACCAAAAAGGCTTTGCCATTATAAGGATCCAGGGAATTGTCGGTGTTTGCATCAACCAAGGAGTCACGTCTCGTCTTGTCAGGCACTTCGCTAACTTTCCTAGCATAGATTTTGGAGTTCCAGCGGCCTCCAATTGCCCACTGGATGTTGCCTTTGGAGTCCTCAACGACTCCACTGAGCTGGTATGCCGACGAGGATTTCCAACCACGCTGCTTCAAGTCAACAATCATAACGTCGCCGGTAGTGTGGTTGCGCACCTCCATTTTACCGTAGTTATCGACTGTTGGGTTACCTGTAATGATTCCCACCACAGACGTATTGACTTTCTTCCAGCTGTACAATTCTTCGTCAACCTTTTCGCCCTTTCGATTAACAGCACCTTTGTCGGGTCTCACCACGCAGAACATTTTGCCCAAATGCTTGAAGTCGAATGACCTACCTCTAAACTGAGAGTCAACTGCATTTTCTCCATAGTAGTCCCACTTAACGGATTCGGCATGGCAGGCACTAATTGGGGGATGATGACTGACCTGCTCTGAAATCAAGCGAAATTGCTGCTCGGGACGCGAATATTCGAAGGTTTCACCGAGTAATGGGTTGAAAGGCTTGGCAATACGATTGATGGTGGAAGCGTACTCCGAGGCAGCGAAAGCAGTGACGTAGACGATACGCAAGGTCGAGTCATCTATCGAAGCTGCCTTATTAAGTAACAGATTATACTCCACGTCCTCCACAAGTCTCTGAAGTAATGACGTAGGTTCGTTGAACGACACTGGAAGTGTCATCTTGGTCATGTCCTTTCCAATCATAGACTTCAAAATACCCCACAATCCAACCTTGGGCCGGTCGTCTTCATCCATGGCGAGTTTCTCTCTTGGAGGCTGCTCGTAGCCGAGGAAAGAGCCTTCTTCTTCGATTACCCGTTTTTTGGCTGCTTGGGCTTTGGTGAGTCCACTTTCTTCAGGCTTTGCTTCTTCCTCAGCCTCTTGTGGTGGAGCTTCATTCTCAGTCTTGGCTTTACCCTCATCCTTGGCTTTGCCCTCATCCTTGGATGCTACTGCAGCTACCGCAGAAGCTGCACCCACAGCGCCAGTACCAGCGGCAGCTCCAGCGATAGCGCCAGTAGAGCTCTTCTTCTCCTCTGCCTGATCAGCCTCCTTGAAGTCATCAGCATCGAAGAATTCGTCGTCAGAGTCATTGAAAATCGCGTTAATGAGAGACTCGTTTTCGGCGTCTCCATGACCTGCGGCGGTCTTGTCAGCAGTGGACTCAGGGCCAAAGTAGCCTGCTGCGAACTCGTTGGATACCTGGGGTGAGGAAATGCCCTTCGATTCAAGAAGCTTTCTTAACCGAAGCTTCTGTGCCTCGTGCAGGTTAAGAAGTGCTTCTTGCTTCTGCACCTCGTTCTCAAGTTGCCGGATCGAGCTCTCCCACAACTTGTTAACCTCATCTTGCCTGTCAATCTTTTTCAAGAGCTTGCTATCACGAACATTGGCCACTGCCTCCAACTGATTCATCAAGTCCCCAATGTTAGTGAGCGTACGAAGGCCAATTTCAAAGACGTCTTTTTGCTCGTGTGAATTGGTATTCTCCACCAAATTCTTGAAAAGATCTAACAAGCTGTCCATCTCAATTTTAATCGAACGGCGCATTGCAAAGAGCTGGTCCTTGGAGTGTTTCGACCCGCTTTCATTGGCACTTTCGTCGTCGGTGCCTGCAGAATCGGTGTCGATTGAGTTGGCATAGTCATGATCAAAGTCTTCAGCAGAGTAATCGGTGGCATGTCCCCAGTCCGACTTGCCTCCCGAGATGGAACGATTCTCCGACGCAATAGAACGGGAATCGTCGTACTCGGATGCTGCAAAAGACGATACTGAAACCAGGCTGGGTGTCTTTGAATGCCTTTTTCTTCCTGGGATATGCAAGAAACGGCGCTTCTTCTCTATTGAGTCTGTATCTTTTGTCTGCAGCAGGCTCTCGTCCACCGAGATACGTGAGGTCGCTTCACCAGGCTGAGTAGAAAGGGCAGTGGGTGAGTTAGCACGCTTGATATTGTCTTTCGCTACTGTAATGGCGTTTTGCAATGTCCAAACCCAACGGTTGGTTTCCACAGGATGGTTTGCGCGTAAATGAAGCTTGTTACCGTTCTTACCATAGATCTCGAACTTCAATTTCTCGGAAGAGTCAAGATGAAGACTGGCATATCCAAGATTCAACGACCCACGGCAAGCGTTGCTGGTGTCGCTCTGGCTGGTGTAGTATGATAGAATTCCCTTTTCGTCCAATACAAAGTAGCGCAACTTGTAACCAGAGGCAAAGTTGGTCCATTTCTGCAAGTAGCCCTTGTAAGTGGGTGCGTTGCCAGTTTTCAAGGTGTTGTTGGAGTTAGAAACGGGATCCATCATGCTCTGGTCCTTGGTGGCACCTTTCAACAATTTGCGGATCGGGTCGCTACGCAGCACTAAGTCGATAGGCAAACGGCCCTTGACATCTCGCTTGAATGGATCGCCGCCGTGTTTAAGAATCCATTCGCACATCTCGTAGTCTTCCTTGCCGATAAACTCGTGCAACACGGTATTTCCAGTAGCTGGGTCTGCTCCATTGATATCCAAAAGCTCAGCAGCACGGGCATTGTTTATGAGGAGCTCCTCCAAGTTAGCAAAATCACGGTTGCTAAAATAGCGCCGCAAGTCAGTGGCAGCACGCTCCACAAACTTGGCCCGCTCAAACTGCATCAACTGGGCCACGTTGGGCTCACGTGCAAGCTCCACGGGCTGCTTGCGGTCGGCGTTATATATTGTGTCATTGATTGTAGGCAAGCTAAAGAGATACTTCACCACGTTGGACCTCGAAGCGGCAGCAGCCAAGTGCAATGGAGTGTTCCCATCTGGGTCTTGAGAATTGACGTCGAACGGCGGGCTCGACGTTTCCACCAAATGCTGGATTGTGGCCAAAGGGGCGATTTGCACCGCAAAATGAAGCACTGTTTCCCTGAGCCGGACCAATTCCCGTGTTCCTGTGTTGGACTCCACCTGACGCAACTCAGTGAGGAGAGCATCGACCTTTTGAGTGTCGCCCGCTCTAAGTGAATCTAGAAGCTTGAGTCTGAAGAGTGAGGCACTCAACAGAGACGACATAGTTAGTGATTGCAGTAGTAGAGTATGTCTGGAGGTTCGGGAGCAATTTCGAAGCCAATATCCCAGAGGGGGGGACAAAATACCGTCACGTGCTCACGCTTGCTGGGGAATACACGAGAGGAAATGATATCAAACTTGACGGAATGAGAAGAGTAAGAAATAATGAGAGAGTGTAGAGTGGCCACATTGGGTCAAGTTTTATTTTTGCCCGCTATTGTGTGTGCTTTTTTTGATCCTATTTCTCTGCCTCGTTTTCTCTCTTTTCGGTGTGGGTACAGCCTCTCACGGTCACCCGCAAGCAACCAGCCGCACCAAGGGCAAAAGCGCCGGCCAACTCGGGAAATATGGCAAGTGAGGATGAATGATGAAATCAAGCAGGGAATGTGTTCGGTTTTTTTCTTCCCCTCGGTTCTGAGTTCAAGTCACATTTTCAACCACATTCTTCATCGATCTCCTCGCCTTGATGCAGGAGCCGATTTCGCCGAGGGTTCGACTTTTTCTCCGTATCTGCGATTGTCCTGTTTTGAAATTGCCTAAGTGAAGGGGAAAAAAAAAAATACACGCAGGCACTCCGCACTCCCAACACCCTAAAACTCATCCTCCGAAACTGAGCTTGTCAACCCCTCCATGGGTATATCCATTCGCTAGCATCATATATAAAGATTGTGCTCCATCCCGGCCTTGCCAGCCTGATCACTTCACCTTTTCCCGAATACAGTTACTCTTTCCGTCCCGGCCAGTCGCGTTCTAATTTGCATTTCGATCCACGAAGAGAGGATAAAAAAAAAGACCACGAGTTGATCAGCCTATTAAAGTCGTACTTCTTTGAATCCCGGTCTACACCCCTAGAAGAATGCATTTTAATGCATATATCTCGATATGGCTCGGGCTCCTAGTCATGGTCAACACCTTGGGATTGACGATTCCCTCAGTCATGGTAGGTAACCAGGCCAAATACTCCTCATTGAAAAACCTCCAAAATTGTGTAACTTACAGTCTAAGTAAAGACGAAATCATGTTGCTCAGCGTCAACTCGGGCGAACGCCAGACGTCTCAAAACTTGAATCTCGTGGTGTTGGACAGTGAGAACAACGTGCTCCGATCAGCAGAAAACCTTGCCCACGAAGAGACATTTATTATAACATTTTTAACTGCCCCGGACATTCAAACCCGCAACGGCCAGGTGCAGACGACTTACGTCCACGTCTGTTTCGACAACGTCTACACCGACAAATCATTCAGCTTCCACAAACACGACCGCGAGGTATACATGATGGTGAAGATCCGAAATAGGAACAATATCCAGGAAACAAACTACAATAATTACGCCAAGTACTTCGATCATATGAAAAACTTGGAGGGCAAGAAGGTCACCAAGGAAAACGAGTACTTGCTGGACTTCAGCGAAGCGGACTTTGAGATTGCGATCAACCAGGTCAACGACAAGCTTTCTGAAGTGTCGGAAGAGTTGCGCGGCCTTGAGTCCGATATCCGTGCGCTGCATGAAAACGAGTGGTTGTTGAGAAATGTCAACGAAGCCATCTACGAGAAGTACACCCGCGTGTCAATCATTCTTATTGCATGCACCTGCATTTTTGGCCTCTGCCAGATCATCTACTTCAAGTGCTTTCTTAAGCTGCGCAAGCTCATATAGCTTAAGGGAACTGCTCAACCAGAGCTCATTATGAGGCCGACTCAAGGCTCATGAAAAAAATTCTTTATCAAAATTCTCATAGTTGCTAAATAAAGCTCATACAGAATATCTATTGTCAGCTTCCGCCGTTCCCCTGGCTTCCGCTTCACCTCTCTCCCCGCATCTTTTCGGCATTGATGATGTCCTCGCAAATAGTCACTTGAGCCTCTCTGTCGATGAGCTGATTTACCTCGGAGTACATCATACTGGCATCGTATCCCATACGAAGACGCTTTTCGGTGATGCCCAACTCGCATGCGCTGAGCGCTCGAAGAACATTGGAATATCTCGCAATTGTCACACGAACGCTATTGCTAATCTCGTCATTTTTATCGCTGTAAATTTCCCACGAGCTTTCTTCCTCCAACCGCGAGATCGCCACGCTTGCTTTGCCAGGATTGTAGGAGCCTTGGGAATCGATGCCCGCTTGCGCCTTATTAGCCGATGCACTTATAGAGTCCGCAGGTCCAACGGAGGTTTTGTTGAGCCAAATGAAGCCGTTGGCACCAAGAATGACACTGACGTTTCCGGAAAGATCATGCGAATGGTTTTTCTGTTTAATAACAAGACTCGAAGGCACCTGGAGAAAAACACCGTTTCTGAGCTTGCCGTATTTGAGCGATCGCGTATGGAGCGATGCCATGCCGCTGCTGTAGATGGTCTGCACTTCGGCGTTGAGCAAGTCGCCCTCTTTAAGAAACGATCTCATCTGCAATTCGTCGCTCTCCGATTTTCTCCGTAACACACCGCCAGGCAAGTTCACGGACCCGAGCATGAGTACTGCGTCCTGCTTGGCTCCAATGTCGACCTTCCAACGTTTTTGGCCCACCTCGGTTATTCTGCCCACCACATGGTCTCCGACTTCTGGTTCATACCTTCCTCTTAGAGGTACCACAGACAAAAGCCTGTTAACTCGCGACGGCGTGCCCGCCACAGACGAGTATGTTTTGTTATCAAGGTAGTATGTGCCGTGACCTTTCATCCAGGAAGGGTCATCAGTTACTAGTTCGCCGGGAGTTGCGATGGCCAGCTGGGTTGCTCTAACATCCATGTCATCGTCATGTCCTAATGCCAACCCGGCTTTCTCATCAGAAAATTCTTCATCTCCTCCTAGTGGACGGGTGATGTGCACAACACTGTTCATGATGGTGGAGCAGTAGGATGCAGGGCGCGATGCGCTTCTTGGAAGTTACATGAGACTAGGTGTCTCCGCAAGAAACTCCCGTCAACTTTTCCCATCCCGTCAGGTATATTTTAAAACGATTTTCCGCACCATGGCTATTGACTTTAGCCCTCCTGTCAACAGAGACATGCAGGTGCTCGACAGGGACTTTTTCAAGAAGGATATCGGTGTGATGGTGGCTCGGTTTCCTGAACCGAAATACCTTGGCCAATTCGTGAAAGTCTGCAAAGATGATATTCTCTTGCATCCTGGAATCAAACACATTGTACCCGTGGCCAACACACGAGGGGTGTTGTTGAATTGTCAAGCCGAAGGTGAGTTGTCTGACTCGGTGAAAAACTTGGCTTCCGAGTACGGCATCATCCTCGAGCCTTACACGCTCCATCTTGATTACTCTTTCTGGAAAGCTGACGAAATCCTCCAAGCAGTTCTTCCCGAGGTGTACCACAATGATGTGCCCTCAGGATTTGCCCAAGCTGGCCATGTGGCGCATCTCAATCTTCGGAAAGAATTCAAGATATATGGTCTGCTTATTGGACAAGTGATTATGGACAAGAACCTGAAAGTTGAGACTGTCGTGGACAAGGCCGAGAGTATCGATACCAAATTCCGCACCTTCAAGATGAACATTTTGGCAGGAAAGGACGACTTCGTGGTGGAACAGAGCGAGAGCGGCTGCAAGTTCAAATTTGACTTCAGCAAGGTCTACTGGAATTCTCGTTTAGGCACAGAGCACGAAAGGCTCATTTCTGTGTTTCAGCCTGGAGAAGTGGTGGCAGACGTATTTGCCGGCGTTGGGCCATTCGCTGTGCCAGCCGGCAAAAACCAGCTGTTGGTGTTAGCAAATGATCTTAACCCTGAGTCTTTCAAGTACTTGAAAGAAAATGTGGTCTCCAACGGCGTGAGTGACTTTGTGAAGTCTTCGTGTCTAGACGGAAGAGAATTCATTAGACAGTCGCCGCGGATGCTTCTAGATTGGGCGAGAAGTGAAAAAGCAGTGGAAAAGAAGAAGACAGTGAAACGTCGCAAGGTCGATCCGGAGACTAAGAAAGTGATACATTCACGCAACGTCGAGGTGGTCAAGGTGGAGATTCCGGTGTACATTGCCAACTACGTCATGAATCTTCCTGACCTGGCGCTCACATTTTTGGACGAATTCGTGGGTCTTTACTCGCGTGACCTGGAGGTTAAGGAAGCGGTCAAGGAAATTCCCGATCTGGCCCTTCCGATCATCAATGTGCACTGTTTTGAGAAGTACCACCCGGACGAAGAAGAGCCTGCAATGGAAGAGCTCCATAGGCGCGTGCACGCAAAAATTTGCAAATATCTAGATTTTGAGATTCCTTTCCAAAACATGACGTTCCATCTTGTCCGCAAGGTTGCACCTACGAAACCCATGTTTTGTGTGACTTTCCAGCTACCTCGCGAGGTCGCATTCAGAAAAACTACATAGCCCGAATTCATGAAAACTTACCACAAATGCTGAATTTGGCAGTTCCTCAGGAAGATTCTCAGTTGGATTTCACCTCCCTTGCCCACCTGTACCTTGGCCATTTTGTCGACCTAGACCGTTTCCTGGCCTTTCTCAATACAACCCAAACAGGCTCGGCCCATCTGGCATCCGGAACAGATCCCGCGGCCCTCATGCATCACATAGGTATATCCCTCGGTATTTGTGTTATCCAGATGACTCTCTTCTGCTATTTGCGGCCGTATCTCCGTTCAGTGTACCTGCCTCGCTGCTATTTTGCACCCAAAGCCGAAAGAATGGACCCAGTTTCCAGAGGGTTTTTTGACTGGGTCCTCCCATCGTGGCGCACGTGTGATCTGTACTATACTGCTCTTGGGTTGGATAGCCTCTTCTTCATTCGGTTTCTCCGACTATTGGTGCTCTTCTTCGGTACTATTGGGTTAGTCAACTTGCTTGTGCTCGTTCCCATCAATGTCACCGGTAACAACGAGTACGATGCAGCTACAGGTCTCGACCGTATGAGTGTTCTGAATGTTGCGCCTTCAAAAATACGGAGGTTGAATGCCCACATCATTTGTTGTTTGTTGACACTAGCGACGATTATCTACCTCATTCACACGGAAATGGCCAATATTGCCCGAATTAGAGTGCAGCATTTCCAGCTGCCAAAATACAGATCACGGGAGTCGGCTCGAGCTCTCCTTTTAGGCCCTGTGCCTCCGGAACTTCGACAAGATGATAAAGTGAAACAACTCTTCACGTCAGTCTCTGGAGGAGTTCATCGTGTCTGCTTTTTTGAGGACTTCAGAAATTGCGCATGGCATGCGAAGCGAATTCTGGCAGTAATAGACATTCTAGAGGAATGGATGGTGGCAGGCATGGGCAGGAACAAGCCACCAAAGGAGTTTTATCCTCCAACATTTCTCCCGTTTATGGCATTCGGGATGATTCCACAATTGCCTCAGTTGAAGAAGCGAAGACCTCGTCGGCTCGCCGAATGGGCAGCTGAGCTTCTCGAGGAATCCTTCGCTATCATAACCAAGAAAAAACAGGAAGTAGCATTGGAGCAAAGTGAGCAACAGGAGACAGTATTTCTCGTTTTTAATGACCCAGAAGGTGCCCGAGTGGCGCTGCAGTGTCTATTGTCAGGCCAATGTGATCATTTCACCACCACAGTGTCTGATGTGGACAGGAGAGACATTGCGTGGGGGAATCTTCTCAGCAAAACAGACCCCATTCGTTCATTTCTCTTCTCCGCGGTGATATGCTTTCTTGAGGCAGGTCTTGTTGTCGTCTATGTTGTCCCTGTTTCGCTCATAAGTCTCTTGTCACACACTCCGGTTATGGTAAAGCTATTTCCTCTTATGGGGTCTTTCAATCATCTTCCCGGCGAGGTTCGGGAGACATTCTCCAGTATATTCCCGGCATTTGCGCTCTCTGTACTCACCGAACTCCAAGTTCGCGTGTTCCGCCAAATGGCCGTACTTAAGGGCTACTGGACAGGTAAGCAGGTCGAACTTGATACTCAAAGGTGGCATTTCTGCTTCCTTTTCACGCAGCAATTTTTAGTGGTGTCAATTCTGTCCAGCTTGTTCGTGGTGCTTATCCAGATTATTGAAAAGCCAGGTTCCATCCCAATGTTAATGGCGGCAAACTTGCCCAAAAGTGCAACGTTTTTCTTCAAGTTTTTCACCGTTAAGATATTTTCATTCTGCAGCAGCAGCTTTGTGCGCGGGGGTTCTGTTCTCGTACATGCTTTCCATTCACTCTGCAAAGACCGAACTCCAAGACAGAAGTTTCGGCGCCTCACGTCGCTTCCTCGAGTCAGATGGGGATCTGTGTACCCAACAATCACGGTATACGGGTGCATTGGTATTACATACTGCGTAATCTCGCCGATGATTTCGTTGTTCGTTATTATCGTCTTGTTTTTCGTACTCTTATATTACAAATATGCCCTTCGGTATGTCTACCACCATGTCACACCAGCCGAAACGCACGGCATACTATACTCACGAGCGTTATTCCAATTATACGCGGGAATCTACTGCCTTGAGTTGTGCATGATTGGTATATGCTTTTCTCTGCGAGATGAGGCAAACGGGTGCCCGATGAGGTACCAAGGTCTCGTGATGGTGTTGGCATTTCTCATGACCCTTGCTGCTCACATCTGGTTGTACCAGCGATTTCTGATATTTTTCAAGCACTCGCCAATCGGCGGTGTTTTCCCCAAGGAAACATCACCAGCGGATCTTGGTTCGTTGTCACATCCATGCTACCTGGTGAAAAAACCGATCATCTGGCTTCCGGAAGACAACAAAAGTAGCATCCAACATTACAGAGAAGAGATCTTCAGATTTCCGATATTTTCTGGGTTTTCCACACACGGTGCCACCATCACCTGGAGCAAGATCGGCAGTAAGATAGAGGTTTGCGATGGTGAGCCATGTCCAGCTGAGTCAGACGAAGCTGATCGCCCAATTGGCAGCCAAACAGGAGAGGCTCTTTAATCATGAAGAACATTTGCAACTTCTGCCCATTCCAGGAGCGTCATTAGCAGACTGGACTTGGCAGGAACTCCATCATGGCCGTAGACAACGAGTTTGTCGATTTTTGCCAGGGAAATGTAGTTGTTTTGTATTTTCATATCACCATCTTCTAAAACAAGTTGCTCAGATGTCGAAAACACGTGTGCTTGGTGATTGGGGAGTTGGATCTCACTTCCTACAAGACGTAAACCTCTGAACTGCGCCGTGGGGTTGTTCTGGGCATCAGTGGCCTTGAACGGTGTGAAAAATTTGGATGTATTAGCAGGACCAGTATATTGTATGTGCGCTGGTATGATATTGGCGGTGTAGACGTCGTCGACGTCGGTGACGGTGATGGTAGGCATAGTGTGACGCGTTTGGAGAGAAAGAATTGTACGCCCAAAAGATGAAGTGGAGCAAACAAGAAACAAAAAAGAGAGAAGTAAAAAATTTAGCGACGTGACGAGATTCCCAGAAATTCGCCCAGACAACTTTGGTCAGGTGTGGTGTACATCGTGTGACATTTGGTCGGTAACAAGACTTCGAATCGTTCACGATATTTTGCACCCACCCAGCTGACCAATCAATATTTTGCAAGTGATCAACACTATGTAAGTATGTAGGACGTCTAACTTTGGCAGAATGTTCGTCTATGTATTTTTCTACCCCCTGCTTTCGGTCACTTATTGCCCACCTCCGTAGAAACCGCGAATACCATGCGATTTGTCACACACAACCTATGCTAAAAAAAGAAAGATCTTACTCGATTTCAAACCTAAGAAGGGAGGCACCATCAATACTCCCGATGATGAAAATAATTACAACAAGCCTTCCTCGTTAACTTTGCTCAGCCTGTCTTCCTCAGTCAGTCTCCCTCAGTCATTTTTCTTTCATCAACTTGATTAGATTGCACAGAGTCCAGATTCAGGACAAGAATCGAGTTTTAAAGTACTCAGAATCGAAAATATCAAGCTTGCTGAGGCTGTTATTGTCGAATCAAAGAGCCGCCAATTGAACCAATTCCGCACCCGCATACCGCATTGAGAAACAGAGTCCCTTCTACGCAGGGCCTGATTATATACAGCACGATAGCGGGCCTCCACCACCGTACCGATCGATTCTTCTCTCCCTTCTCCGAATGCTGGCTCCGGTGATGGATGAGTCGCACAAAAAACTACCCACTAATAGACCCCATCTTGTGAGAGATCTGTCGGTCAATCTTTCTTCCCCCAGAATCCACTACCAAGAGCTCGAAGGAACGATAACCAACCATGTGCCCGAGCTCATAGAGGCAATAGACAACAGAGAGAGGCACAATTTCCGGATCGGATGTTTCCTTCTTGTTGTGGCTATAGCAACATGGCTTACAGGATTGGAGTTGGTTAATACCGTGATGAAAGGCGATGAGTATCAAAAGCCGTGCTTTTTGGCTTATCTCACGGGCCTGTGCTTCATGCTCAACTTTGTGCCCGAAATTATACATTTTTTCACTCATCTGGCTGGGCTGGAATCGCTGCCAGATCAACTCCGCCTTGAAAAAGATGCCAATGAGCCTATCCCACTAACTAGACTTGAGGTACACACCTTGGCTCTCCAAATGATGGTCATCTATTTTGCATACAACACATGCGTCATGAATGCGTTACAATATACCTCAGCGTCCAACCAGACGGTTTTGGGGTCTTTGACGACAATGTTCACCCTCTTTATTGGCGTTTGGATGGGTGTCGATTACTTATCATTCAAGAAGATGATCTGTGTGATCTCGAGTCTTGTGGGCGTGATCCTCATTAGTTTTAGCGAACGTCGGCTGGATCCTGGTGAGGTGGGCCGTTTCCAACCCAAGAACCCGCTTTTCGGTAACTTTCTTGCTTTGTTAGGGGCTTTGTGTTATGCTCTCTATCTCATTGTCATGAAAGTGAGGTGTGGAACGGGGAGAACAACCGACGAGAGACTTCTTTTTGGATACGTTGGAGTCTACACGTTTTTATTGGGCATTCCTGTTCTTATGGCGTTCCACATATCTGGGTTCGAGACTTTCTCTCTCCCGCCATCCTGGACCATATTTTCTATGGTGCTCATTAACTCCGTTTTTTCAGTGATCTCAGACTTTGTCACCATCTTGGCAATGCTTTTGACGTCACCACTCATCACCTCGTTAGCATTGACGTCCTCTATCCCCATTACCATTCTATTGGACTATATCATCATGCAGGTGACGGGCGAGTCGAAGGGAGGAACGTCAAATCTTAAGATGTACATATTTGGGGTCTCATGCGTTCTCATGGCAGTGATACTCATTAACGTGAACTTGACTTCGGAGGAAGAGTTTATCGAGCAGGTTATCGATGAAACTCTTGACGAAGCTATGAGGGAAAACCAGATGTTGAGTCCGTTACTTTCGCCATTTCTTTCTTCGCATCACGAATTTGGAAACCCAGTGCTCGAGTTTAAGAAATCGAAGTCTCAAATGGAGGTGCCAAATTTTAACTTAGTTACTGGTGGCGATGAGCAGCCACTCATGAACACAAATCATGACACAAAGCTATACACCTTGAATGATGAAATTGGTGAGGGCTCGTCGCAAGATGTACATCCCCGTCAATTGGTGGTATCTGGAGGTCTCAACCACCGGTACCGTGTGGATTTTGCAGACGAAGAAACACACGACGTATAGCAATGAATCAGTATATGGTATACATTCTAAAGATTGCTATTTTCACCCAATTCATACAACATACACACTCAATATAGATATAATCCAAAACTGATGACCTTCGTGAATGTGGAGGAAATCATCCCCGGTAAAGCCCCTATCCTCTGCTCACGAAAAAAGAAAATCAACGAAGATCAAAAGCTTAGTCCCTGCTGATGGACATAGAGATAACAAAGATATCCATAGAGCTTAGCTTCTGCTCATTGACGTGTGGAGCTTATGCTCCTTGATGAAGAGAGAGGTAAGGAATCCAAGTCCAATAGCCAAGGTGCTGAACCATAACGCACCCCTGCATCCCGCGGAGTAACAGTCCAAGATAATCTGCCTCACACTGTCTGGCGCAGACTTCGCGTAGTCCGTGTTTTGAAGAGCATGCTTAATGATGCTGAGAGCCTCTTTCTTATTGCCGACCACCGAGGGCACCTTTGAATGCAAGCCGTCTCTGACCACTTTCTGGAAAATAGCACTGGCAACGGCGACACCAAGAGTCGATCCCGTGGCTCTGAAAGTGTATTGAATCGAGGTGGTGCATGCTTGGTACAGAACAGGCACTGCCGCAATCAACGAGAGCAAAGTCACTGTAAGAATGCACGCATAGCCCAAACCTGGGAGAATGAGAATGGTGAATTGGGTGAAATAAGATGACTGAGGGGACAAAAACACCAAGATTCTCGCCATTCCTGCCAATGAAACAACACCAGTGAGCACCGTAAGTGCGTAGTAACGACCATACTTCTTCATGTACAAGCCTGCACCAACGGAACCAAACGAGAGAGCAAAAAAGTTGGGGACCAAGCGTTCTCCACTCTGAGTGGCAGTCAAGCCCATCACGGCCTGGAAGAAAAGTGGAATGTAGAACAAATACGTGAACGCACCCATGGTATAGAACCAGTTCGCCAAGGAAGACGACAAAATAGTGCGGTCCACCATGATCTCCATAGGAATAATGGGCTCTTTGGAGACTCTGAGCTCCACATAAACGAATGCGAATATCAACAGCACCGCCAACGCAAGCAAGAATGAAAACGTCTTGGACTTGTAGGCAATCTCCTTGCCGCCCATAGACGCAGCGGCCAAGAGAATCATCAATGCAGAAACCAACAAGAATGCACCCAAGTAGTCAACTCTCTTGAGCTTAGATTTGAATTCCGTGCCCGCTGCACCGTTTCCGGGTGAATCTTCGGGAAGCACCAAACAGAAGTGAAGAGCAACTCCAACCAAGGTGGCCAAAGGCACCTGCAAAAGGAAAGCGTACTTCCAGCCGAACAAATCAGAAACAATTCCGCCGATCACTCCCCCACTTGCAGCACCAAGTCCAAAACAGATGTTGGCTAAACCTTGGTACAAGCCCCGCTCGCGAAGAGGAATCAAGTCAGACATGGTAATGGTTCCGAGGGTGGTGAGACCCGAGCCTCCAATTCCAGTCACAAAACGGCCTACCACGAGCCAGAACAACGAGTCCGTTGCACAGATACAACATCCCACAGCAAAGAAGAAGCAGCAGTTCAAAAGAAGCGCTTTCCTTCCAAAAATGTCAGACAATTTTCCATAGAGAGGCTGGAAGGCCAGGCATGACAAGAGATATGCTGTAGCAATCCAGCCGATGTTTTCGCCACCGTCAAGATCTGAAGCGATCACATTGAGAAGCGTAGTGACGATGGTTGTATCAAGGGCAGCTAAGAAACTCGCCATATACAAACTTGAGATGACAAGCATCAATTGCTTTCTGGGAAGGGCAAATTCAACATCCGACCTGGACTTGGTGGGGGCGATACCATTTTCAAGATTGGCTCCGTAGCTGTGGCTGTTCAAAGTCTGATCAGAGATGAGGCCCTCGTCTTCCGCTGCCAATTCCCCAGCAATAATCCCGGCACTATCGGCCAGAGAGTCTTTGATGATATTGGGATTCAAATGAGTATGAGTGCTCATGGTGGTGTGGGAATATCCTGCCTGTTCATGGAGAAGTATTTCATAATTCCGCGCCGATAAGCCAGAGCCTGCATGCATGGCGGGTTCTGCGGTGCCGACGATAGCTTTCGCCGGAGAGTCCAATTGCTTGTATAAATTTCTTCGTTATATTTCGGGAAATCCGTATCATGTTTTCATGAAATTGTAGTCTGCTTCATTTTGGATGACGTCGTCATCGATAGGATCGGAGATGAGTACTTCGCGGTGAAGCCGTTACCGGCTCAAGAACCGCGCAGCCGGCTCGGCCGCCAGTACCCGAAATGACTCCAAAACGGCCAGATATGTAACAATAACGCTACAGTGCGCGGCAGGGCGACACGCAAGCACGGGGAGTCAGGTAGATATTGCGGAATATGTCTCCGCAAAGGAGAGGATACGTTCTAGGCGAAAACGGGTCAACTTTCGAACGTCAGTCGCATTCAAGATTTCAAAAGAAGTGAGCCATCTGGAGCTAGAGGCTCCACAATGTGCTTAGCATGACACACGTGATATGCATGCGCCTGCAAAACACCCGTCTATCACTTTTGACCTTCAACGATCGTGAACTTGGGAAAAAGAAGGGCCCGCGAAGTCGCTCACAGAAAATCTTCCGCTCGACCGTGTAGTTCTTTTGGTTCTTCCTGATCCAGCTGGCATGGAGGTTTACAGGAGGTACGGATGTTTTCTCGATGTGATCGACGGCATCTAATTGGCGCGAGAGGACGAATATCGAGCCAAAAAGTTTCCCATACACTTTAAAATTTAGTAGCTTGAAGCTACAGGCCCTCAGATTCCAAATTAGCGACTTTCTGGTTCACTTTTCTGGTCCTTTAAAGGTAGCAACAAAATTCTCCAACATGGTCGCGTGGTCTAGTTGGTTACGACGTCTGCTTCACACGCAGAAGGTCCCCAGTTCGAGCCTGGGCGTGATCATTTTTTTGGCACCACGTCTAACAGCCGCCGGGCGCCCCCTTTCTAGCAAAGTTCGTTAGGTACTGGAGCAGGGGCGTGACCATTAAGGCACAACATCCTTCAAACCTTTAACTTTTTAGGCCGAGAACTTCAACATTTATTGTCACTTCCATTTCTCCAAGATCTTCTCTGCATGCTTCGCAGACCTTCCGGATGTAGTAGTCGCATATGACATTGTAAAAACTTGGACGAGAGAAGACGATGGCTGTGTGAGTGGCTCGACGAATCCAAAAAAAAAAAACAATACCAGAAATGGCTAAGCAAGATTCCTCTCACGCAGCAACTCCACTGTCCTAATCTTTTCCCCCACTTCATGACGTAAATGGGGAATGATCGAGGCAGCAAGCTGTCTGCAGGAACGACCGCTTATTGCTGAAAGCGGAGAAAGGGTAGATTCAGCAGGGAACCTCCTCGCCTCGAGATTAAAAACCTGCACCATCGTTCCTCTCTGTTCCTCAACTTCGTGAAAACCCCCCGGTCAATTGTCATGGAGACATTGGAAATTCACTCCAAGGACTACTTGGTCAAATGGGTGTATGCACCCGACAATTCCACGTTGGCATGGCAGGCGAAACCCTTGAAGAAATCCATCAACTTTGGAATCTACCGCAAGGATGGCAACGATGATGCTCCTGACATCAAGAATGCAACGCTGGATGTGGCAGGCGACTCGTCCTCCAATGTAGCATCTCCTAGTGACCTGGGCACCGAGACTAGAGACCGGTCGCTGTCGACGGCGCTGGTCAATCGGATCACGGAGCTGAGCTCATTCAAATCCAAGAGCAGACTGTCAACCTTGACACTGAACTTATCCAATTCAGGCCTTGTTTTGGTGAAGGATTACCACAAGCTTGTGGCAGGAGAGTTAGTGAAGGGCACGTGTACGGTGGAAAAAGGGGGGATGATTGCATTTATTTTTGACAACTCGTTTTCCAAAACCATTGCCAAAAAGGTGCTATTCAGTGCTACGCCGCTTGCGAGTGACGGAAGTTCTCGTCCTCGCAGATCATCCACTTCGAGAACTCCCCGAACTATTGGAGGTTCGGGTGACCGTTCGCTCCAGACGCTTCCTGAGGAGTCTTCCAGCAATATCTTGCTTCCCAAGAATGGTGAGATGATTGAAAGCGTCTTGCTTAAGCGCAAGCGGAAAAAGTTGCAGGGCTTCACCAAGCGGTACTTCATCTTGAACTTCAAGTACGGCACGTTGTCGTACTTCAAGGGAAACGATAACAAGCTCCGTGGCCAGATGCCTATCTATGAGTCAACCATCAGTGCCAACTCGAAAACCAGGGAGATTTTCATTGACTCCGGTATGGAAGTGTGGGACTTGAAAGCGCTCAGCGACTCAGACTTCAATGCGTGGGTCAAGGCGTTCAATGCAGTGAAAAGCAGCGAGACTGGCGATTATGACCCTGAGGAAGAGGCCGAGGCGTTTGGCACTTTGGAAGCAACTCACGGCAGTCTTATTTCCATTTTGGAAGGATTTGAGTCTACCGAGAAACCAGCATTGCGGGCGCAGATCGCCACGGTGGTCGAAAGACTAGAGGCGACGATCAACAAGCACAAGAACCATGACGTGGCATCTGTGACATCCGACAACGAGTTCTACGATGCCAACGATTACTTGGACGAGAAGGGTGGAGGGGTTGTGTTCATGGAAGCCAGCAGAAAGACCGATTCCAGTGAGGAAACTGAAAACGAACAAGAAGATGATGTCTCATCCTCGTCCGACTCCGATTCCGACAACGAAGACTTGCCTGCGCCGACTGCCTCCGTTCACGAAGGTAAGGGCGACAAGTCTGGCACCACCTCGTTGTACCCCTTGCCTCTCGACCCTGTTCAGCGTGACGTTGACATCCCACCTTTCAAGCACGATCCCCCCAGCTTGTTGTCATTTGTTCGTAAGAACGTCGGCAAGGATTTATCGGCCTTGTCGATGCCAGTGGATATGAACGAGCCTTTGACGATTTTGCAGAAGTATGCCGAGTGTCTTGAGTACAGCGACTTGATTGACAACGCCATAGACGGGTCCTATCCTGAAGACTCTGGCGAGAAAATCTTACGAATTGCTGCGTTCTCCGTAAGTCACCTTGCGTCGATCAGGATGAAGATCAGAAGTTGCAGAAAGCCATTCAACCCTCTTTTGGGCGAGACCTTCGAGCTTGTGAGAGAAGACAAGGGATTCAGATTAGTCTGCGAGAAAGTCAGCCACAGGCCTCCTGTGTTTGCTATGTTTGCGGAGTCCGCTGACTGGACTCTTTCCTTCAGCCCTGCACCCTCGCAGAAGTTCTGGGGAAAGACTTCTGAGCTCTACACCAAGGGTAACATGAAGTTGACCATCAAGTCTTCAGGTGAGGTGTATACCTGGAACCAGCCCACCTGTGTGTTGAAAAATATTATTGCAGGAGAGAAGTACACAGAGCCCACCACCTCTGTCACTGTTAAGTCTAGCACTGGCCAAAAAGCGGTGGTGGAGTTTGGCAAAGGTGGTATGTTCAGTGGTAGATCAGAGAGCCTCACCATAAAGGCGTACGATAGTTCCAAGTCCACGTTAGACTACTCAATCACGGGTAAGTGGACCGAGTCCATGACTCTTAAGACCAAGTCGACCGAGAAACTCATTTGGGAAGCAGGAAAGTTGCTCCCCAACCTGGAAAAGAAATTCGGTTTCAGTGAATTTGCGGCCTCTTTGAACCTCATCACCCCCATTGAGGAAGGCAAGTTGCCTCCAACCGATTCGCGTCTTAGACCCGACATGAAGGTTTATGCTAAGGGCGAGATTCCCGAGGCCGAGTCATTGAAGAAAGAGTTGGAGGAAAGCCAGAGACAGAGACGCAAGAAGTTGGAGGACGCAGGTGAGGAGCATGTTCCTTTGTTCTTCACTCACCATGGCGAAAAGGAGCACCCAGATTCTGGCGAGTGGGTCTACAATGATGGCGAGAACAGTTATTGGAGCCGCAGAGAGAAACAGAACTGGGATGGTTTGATCGATTTGTGGTGATGGCCTGCTCCTGTTCCTTAGGACAATCCAAAATGATCATGAGTTATTTGTAGCAGAGTTTACTTTGAGAGTGGTAGAGAGACTTTATTATGGACCCATTTAGAGTTCTATTTTTTGGGGGTTCGACGGTGATTTGCACGGGACCAGGATATGGCCCATGTGTCTCTGAAACTCAAAGCTTCAAATTGGGCCTTTCCTCTGACGAAGATCTGGATCCTGAAAGCATTCCAGCTTCTGGGCCAAGGTCAAGATCGCCCATTTGGCCCGGGCTCATCCCAGGACTCATACGGTTTCGGAATAGAAGGAACGACACTTGCTTTCGAAGGCTGCTTATTAGCGCTCGCTGAAGATTGAGGTCTTCTTTCATCAAGTAGTTGTCATTTGCTAGTCCATTGAGGATGTTTTGCCTTTCGGATGAAACATTTCGCTCTCGAGTAATAAAAGGACTGACAGACTCCTCAAGCTCAAATTTAAGTCGTTCCATCTCATATTGGAGGTGCAAAAAATCGTCCTGACGAGATCTTGCCGAGTTGATACCAACTTCCTCTAGCGGTTCTGAGTACCCCAAGTTTGTAATCTTGCCCTGGTGAACATTGTTGAGGACGTGATGTAACTGGCTCTGGAGATACTTGTTTTCCTTAGAAACTGTTTCGATTTTCAGCTCCAAGTTTTCAACAACGGGTAGTAGTTGATTCAAAGGACATTTCTCACGATCAACGTGCGATTCCATCGATGTCTCGGAGGTGCCGGTCCATGTGCATCCAATCAGACGAGCAGGGCATACGTAATGAGTGGATTTAGTGCAATTACTCATGTGCTTCTCCAAGTTCTTTTTCGGAATCACATCGTTTTCACACAACTCGCACTTGGTATAATTCATCTCACACTCATGCTCGAGATGGTCGTCGACACTGACACTAGTGACAGGCCCGCCACATTCTGTACAAGCAAATATCTCGTGAGCACATTTGTCGTCGTTTTGGAATCGTCTTTGCACCATGAGTTCGCATTTCCGCGAACCATCTCCACCGTCTTCAACTTCCCTAGTGCCTCCGCACGGAACTCCAGTATACTCACAATCCAGAACAAGATGCCTGGTGAGTTCCCATCTTCGGCCAGTCCACGGACAATCACGCTCCTCATTTAGACAGTAGACCTCCAATTCATCTACCAAATTGGATATTAGGAGCGGAGCAGGAAAGAGTTCATGGATATTAGTAGCATCTAAGACCGTGCGATCTAGAGGACAGAAACCGTAGGTTTGCTGACGATCTGAAGGGCCTCGGCTCAGTTTCAAGCACTCCAGTATGCACTCTCGGCAAAAGGTGTGGCCACAAAGTGTCGTTGTTGGGATGACAAACGGTTGCTGGCACACTGGACAACTGAGGTGGTCGGTGTTGCGGAGATATCGGGCAGCTCTGATATCAGGAGCTGGATCAGTACCATTCATGTCGAATGTTGACTTTCCTGGTACGAGTTCGGTGTCGTCGTATGAGGGCATGGATGTGGTTTGTGGGGTAGTAGATGCACTCCACGGTGAAAATGTTAAGGTGGCAGCGAAGAAAGCATGGAGAGAAGCTAAAATAACAGAGAGAAGATGAAAGAATGAGAGGAGAGGACCGATGGGAGAGGCCTGAGATTTCTGAAGAGTAGAGCTCTGGATTAGACCAAGAAAGCGCCTGGATTAGGCATCGTCAGCGCTTGCACCGGTGATTAGCCTTAAAAATGCGACTAGTGATAAATGGATTAACGGATGAAGAATGGTATAATAATTGTAAAGCTGCTAGACTGAAACTAATGGGGCGACCACAAATCTCGCCAAGAACAGGAGTCTAATGGATTATCGGTAAGAACGCCAAATTTCGTAACTATCTACGCACTCCAGCATTGTCGCTAGGAACGACCACTGGCTCATCCTAGACGAAATGTTAACTCAAAGGGGCCAAAACAAAACTACAAGTCTCCCGCTTATCCATTTAATGCTAGCTAATGTACACGGCTACTCAGCCTCCTCAACTTGGTCGTCGTCCTGGTCGTCGTCCTGTTCTTCTTCCTCCTCAACTTCCTCCTCCAACTTCTGTCTCTTGGATTCTTTTGCCTCTTCTCTCTCGGCACGCTTTCTCTTGTATTCGGCCTTCTTGTCGTCTCCCGTTCTCTCTTCCTCGTCCTTTGGTGGAGGAATGAACCATGGAATCTTGCCTCTGTTGAAATCATTGAGTAGCTGTTTCGCCACAGCACTTTCATCGGGTTCACCACCTTTCAACAAACGACCCTGCTTTCTAGCTATAAGCTCAATGAACTCCGTGCTGGCTTTCTCCAACAACAGCTCGTCATCTTCAAACTGACACCAACCCTTCACTTCGTACGTTCTTTCCAAGTGCTTTCTCTCGCACTTCTGCAACATTTCAGCAATATATTGCTCGGGGTAGGTCACATGCTCGACACGAACCACTCCACGGAAAAGAATGTCAGCCTGAGTATCCTTGTTAGAAGGAGGCACAATACCTGGACAGTCTATAAGGAAGATACGCTTCATCAACGTGATGTACTGCCACACTTTCGTCTCACCGGGAATTGGTGCCACCTGGCAAACCTTCTTCTGACGCAAAGTGTTGATAATGGAAGATTTTCCAGTATTGGGGTATCCAATGAACCCGACCGAGATCTGTTTTCTGTCCGAGTGCAATGTAGAAAACTGTCTCAACAATTGAATAAGAGAACCTTTTCCGAACGAGTTCTTAATAGAAGCATGGAAAGCCAATGTGGGAAATGATTTGGAAAGATGCTTGACCCAAGCCGCCTGATGTTAGTAATGAGATCCAATAACGTTTCGAATCGTGCTGTGAGAGAGTTGAGAGAAGACCATGATTGCAAACAGAAGAGGTAATAAAAAGAGGTGTCGGCTTCCATACTACGGACAAGCTCACGTGAAAAGCAGGTCCAACTCAAGAGGATGCCGGCGCTAACCTGGCGCAACCAAAAACTGGTTGCAGTGTGGACGAATCCTGGCCAGAACGGACAGGAACTACCGAAGTAGGACCACGGCGGAAAGCATTGATATTCCAAAGATGTAACAGGCAACGTTGTGGGTGTGAAATCGAGTTCAGACCGTCGCCCTGACAAAATCGTTTGGGACTCGATAAAATAGAAAAGTCGGAGGTATCTCCACAGCACGATTCCCTTGAAGGGAAGTATTTGCCTCTTGGCTCCTTCGAATAATAGTGAAAAAAAATAACATACCGCTACCCAGGTGGGTACAAGATCACACTTGTTGAGCACGTAGATCAAGTGCTTATGCGAACACTCTTCTTTGATGTACTTCTCCACTGACTCACACCGAGTACCCAATGGGTTTCTGGCGTCGAGAACATGGATAACCACATCCGAAGAATCAATGACTTTGTAGAGCTCATTCCAAATTCGCTTACTCTGGCCCTTGTGGAAAATGGCCTCTTTAGCCTCCTGTGTGTAGTCGTCTTTGTCAAGAAACAGTCCACCCATGAGTCCCAAAGTTGCGTCAAGTTCCTGTTTCTCCTCGTACGTCTTACTGTCTTCTTCAGTAAGGTCGGCCAACTCCAGCAATGTGGAAGCAGCCTGCACTCTTGGTTTCTTACGCTGCTGTTTAGGGCCAAATGCGTGTTCGTACGACTCAGTCTCGACAATTTTGGCGGTGGGGGATTCCGAGGTGTCCTTTTCATTCAAGAGCGACATGGGCAATTTGTTCCTTCTCAAAAGAACAGAATATGTGTCGTCCTTCTTGTCTCCCATGGCTTCTCTGAAATGGGTCAACGCATCTTGTGCAATGACTCGGGTATTTCCAAACCATTTTCTGTTGGGGTCTACCCGAGCAACGGGTACATCTGTCAGCTGTAATGCGGCAGCTCTGACGATTTCGCCTTTAGCGTTTCTGACCGCCCTTCCGGACTTGTACATTTGCAAATGTTTGACTTTCTTGGCATCACGGTAGAAGTTCTCTCCTTTAACTCGGAGGTTTCCCGCGCGGGTGTCACCCTCTCTTGTTCTTCTGACTTTTTCTTTCTTTTGCGTACCCATGGTGGATGAGAAGAGTGAGACTCTGAGAAATTTACTATGCGATGCCCTCACGTGACCTCGCTATCTGCCCGCCTCTACTCCCACCAACAGATCCGCTTATGAGGTCAAAAAAATTAGAAATTTCAGCACAATTATTTGTGATGTAGCTGAATACCGGCCCTGCCGCTTCACCAATAATCGTGAAGCTGGCGTGGGTGATACAGTTCGAGTGAGGGGTTGTCTCTGGATCTGGGATCAACCAAGCACAAACTTGCAGCAGAGCCGCCATTCCTACAGATGGTGAGAAATAGGGTTTTGATCTGTGTCCTTGTAAATCCGCGTTACCAATCTCCTACACCGGATGTTGGTAACTTCTCGCTACCGAATCATCTAGGCCAGTTTCGAGGTATTGCATTTGCACTAGCAACTAGATCCAACTAAATCCTCCGATAGTAATACACCCATATCTGGTACCGCCAAAGGACGCATCAAGGAGTCTCAGATTAGATTAGGCTTAAGGAACATAATGCTACAATCTCTTCACCTAGACATGTGATCAACACTAGGAAAAGCGTATTTGAGCTTTATGTCCAGTAGCATTTCCCAAATACTAGAACGGAGATCCGAGTGCCGGTGTTTTTTGAGTGAAGCGGCCTAATAGAAGACGAATTAGTATAGCTACACCAAGCCACACCAAAAAAGCTAATGAGTTCAGAGTAGCTTGCTCTTTTGGGACTTCTTAATTTAACTAACACCTTTGCAAATGGTAACCCAGGTTTACCACAGGACGTGGTACTGTGTATAACTAGAAAACCGTTCAAGTTGATGCCCTGCATGAGACTTCGCCTTGCATGGTGTCTACTCCACATTCGGGAAGGAAACTTACGTCCACTCAAGAGCATTTTCTCAAGAAATTCTTAATTGAGGAACAGTTGAAAAACGAGCTTCATGAAATTTCACTTCCACATCGTCTACAGCACTTAGGTCCACCATTCGGCCATTCGCAAACCACAACCCCCACAGCAATACCGTTGCTCAAGCATCTATTCCAGAATTACTTGGCGACTTTCCCTCTCATTACAAGCAATACGAAAGAAGACCAGGATGAGTTTTGGCGAGACATTGTCCAGCCATTTGTGGACAGTTTTAACGAAAAACACATCTCTGATAGTAGCGAGAGAACAGAGAATATTCTGAAACGAAAGCAGGTAAATACTCAGCTTTTATCTGCGCTTGTCTTGTTCTATAACTCAATGATATCATGTGATCAAGAGTTGGAGTATTTGGCATCGGATCATCTAAAACCTTCTGATAAGGGTAAACTCGATAAGATCAGCAAAGGTCGCCAGTCGAACAATCAATTGACGAGTCGTCTCGACGACTTTGAAAATCGCAGTTATGTCAACGGTTTGAACATTGACATTGTTGCCGTTGAATCCTTGATACTGACAGAAAGACTGTGGAGTGTCTTCGGCAAGTCACCGGCAAGACTGCACTTTCTGTTTGTCATCCAGGTGACTAGAAGAGTCGAAGTGGCGCTGGAGATAGATTTTCAATCTCACTTTATAAGCAGAACATACCTGGAATTCCAGATGCTTGAGAAGGCATTGAAGAAGAAGTTTCCGGGATTAATGGTCACAACACATGGCCCCCTCCCCTCGAAACCGAGAAATGATGACGGTGTCAAAAAGGATACTGAGAAAGAGACGAAATTCCAACGCGAAAAATTGAGATTGGCGCTCAGAGGCTATATTTCAACGCTTATGAATAGTCCCGAAATTGGCCACTCGGCTATCTTCACCGACTTCTTAGACGACAAGGAGAAGAATTTCTCCGCGTTAAGTGAGCAGCAGGCTGCAGACCACAAAGAGCGAGCTTTACTTGAAAAATACCGTCTTCGAACTCAACAAGAATTCCAAGATAGGACAGCGGAGGCTGTGTACGAACTTTCCAAAAACTACGACGGTTTGAAATCTAAACTCGTCAGCGAACCACAACAGCTAACTCAAGTGTTCAAGCAATTTGGCGAGTCGCAGACTAGCGATGATTTGCCTCCCCTCTTAAGGACTCTTTTCGAGTGGTGCAAGTTAGAAATTGCAGCTACCTTGTACCAGGTTTTTCTCACACAAGACAACTCTAGTGAGTTGTTGAGCAAATGCCGGAAATTTCACCGTTTGTTTCCTTACAACGTGACCTACGGTATTTTGAAGTACACTAACCCCGTGGCTGTTGTTTCTCGACTCATTGATTTGCTCTTGATTGACATGCCAACGTTTCGTTTGGGTGGTAATAAAAAAGTGAACAACCTATTGTCGATGATTTTTGTGATGTTGCTCGATGAAGACTTAGCAGAGTACACTAACGAGAGGGAAGAGTTAGTTCTGCTGGAACCTCTTGCTCGACCTGAATACGATCCGTTCATCAAAAGAATCGAGAAATATGTGGCGAGCAAGGATGATGGAGACGTTGATCCAGAGGCAGAATCTGGCGACATCCTTCTTCTCCAAATCCTCAAGTCCGAACGTTTTGGAAACCTCTCATCCCTGGAGTTAAAGACATATGAGGATATAGTACAAGCTCAAAGGGCGTACGCCTCGCTCAAGGAACACAAAAAGGAGGAGCTTGCTTCCCTGTATGTTGCCCTTCGACAGCTATTCCAGCTTGATATTCGCGCTAGAGATAAGAATCTCATGAAGCAGCTCTGGCAAGAACCAGAACTAACACTTTTGATAAAGAAGGTTATTACTATCTTTTACAAGCCGCTCATGGTGGTGATGAAACAGTGCAAAGTTCATCTTGTATTGAAGGACTGGCAGAGGTTCGTGGACGATCTCCTTCAGCAATTGGAAGTTCTTGATCTGGGTGCCCTGTTCTACACCAGTCCTATCGAAATGTTCCAGCAGTTCAAAGATTTACTTGACCGCCACGAAGACTCATTATACAGATTCATGCACAATCTATACACTATGGATGATAAGAAGTTGTTTATACGCATGGTGGGCTGGGTGCAAAGCTTTATTGAGGCGCTCGGGAAGAAGCACAGCGATCCTTCAAGTGTCAGCCTCGACTTTTCAGAAGTTTTACAATCTGATGAACTTGATTGGGAGCTATTTGTCACCGAGCTTGATGGCCAGATTCTGCAGATATTGGAGCAACGGCGCCAGTTGCGCCAGTTCCTAGAGAATGCCGCTAAGCGGAAATCAACCAACGGTCATTCGCATCAGCAGGATATAAATAGCAGGTGGGACTCTATCAATAATGGGTTCGATGCCGATGCCAGCAATTTCGGCCTTTCCAATGCCGATATTGAAGATTTCAACCTCTTGAAGGAAACAGAAAAAGCATTGGCCGACGCAAACTTGGATCACGAAGACTCGGCGTATGTTATTCTTCACAAGGCAGCGAGAGTCGGGCGGAAATTGGGCGTACATCCCGACGGTGAATTGATTAAAATCATGCCTGCTATCGGCACTCAACTTCGGAATTTGTTGGAAACACAAGAGAAATATGAATATGTTCTAGCTCAGAGAGAAAGCAGTGTCTCCACCAACTGTTCGAGAAAGACTTCACAGTGATCTAATACGGCGTTTGGGCCGGAACGCTATGACGTAGTCGAAAGCCCATTCGGGAGATTCCTCGCGGGATATCGGCCCGGCGAAGTCAAGAGTTGCCAAAGTGCAGCAGGTCATTGTTCTCATGGAAAACAGCATAACTACCCCAGAGTTAGTGGGAAATCTTTAAGATCCGTTTAGGACTTGAAGTGCACTCGTCGATGATACTCCATTATGCCTTTCTCATAGAGTTATCCCGGACAACTCGGGGTCGTATCGCCTGCAGGGGAACGGGATCTGCAAACGCGAAATGCAAACTAGCTATGCTACATGCAGTCATGTACTGTGGGGTGAAGTTGTCCCTGCCGCTTCCGGCAGCCTTCTATTTCATTCCGCGGGTAATCTTTCGACTTCGGTATTAAAATTTGATATGTGTTTATCGAGGTATTCATGAAATTCAAATTCCTGAGCATTTCCGGTGTGATTTTGCATAAGCCACGTTCTATGCAGAAATCTTCCACAGCCTTGGTAAATATTTCCGTGTTTTATATGCAGACACAGGTACGCCGATGGCATTCGTGGGATAAGCTGAGTAACTTGTTCCAAATTTCTTTTTAAGCAATTTTTCTTCTTCAACACCTAGTATCCTTCCATATGCTATGGTATCGGCAACCGCGAAAGCTTTTCAAGCTAGCATTTATAGCTGTTGCGTTGCTCAATATTGGCGTGGTGGTATACTTTCGTTTGGATGGCCCAATCATACTGCAAAGTAGCCAATTCTTGAGTACATTCGATTGGACCTCCAATTCGTTAGAAAACAAAATTGAAGGTCTTGTTGAAGACGCCGTCAACAGAGACGCATTTTGGCTATTTAATTCCGACCTACAACACGTTGATGTGGATGTTCAGGTGGAGAAAATTAGAGCCGACGACAATCGCTTTTTTTACGATCCTCGAGTCACACTTGCGGTGTACCTTAACGAGCTTGCGGACCACAAGGATGAAATACCGACACTTCCTTTCCACTGGGTGGATTGGGCTGATGCCACCAGCCTTAACGACAAAATCTCAGCGGTGACTCGCAAACTGATGTCTTGTCGGACGCTTCGACGTCGTATAAGAGGAAGGCCCAACATGCTGCCTTTCTGTATAGACAAGGATAGTGTTTCAGATGAGGATATAGAGATAATGGGGTATGCACGGAGGGAG
This sequence comes from Hermanozyma aechmeae, assembly GCA_030583085.1. Classification (NCBI taxonomy): domain Eukaryota; kingdom Fungi; phylum Ascomycota; class Pichiomycetes; order Serinales; family Metschnikowiaceae; genus Hermanozyma; species Hermanozyma aechmeae. The sequence goes on along the minus strand of JAJMHA010000017.1, from coordinate 124,719 downwards.
CAACTACCGGATGCCATCATATTCGGCCATTGCGACCACATGCATCTGTCTTACAATGAGTGGAGAAAATTCATGGCTAAATCTTATACTGTCACCAACTTTGCCAAACCTTTTCGGGTGGTGATTCTCAATAAACAAGGTGGCACCTACGATTTCGACGTCGACCAGAAACGGTCTGTTGAACAGCGCCTCGGTTATAATGGGATGATTGAGCGCTATATTGAAGCCACAACCGTTGACAAGTCTGCAAACAAAGTCAACAAAGAGAACGAGAATGATGCCTCCGTGTCGGGGAACTTGCAGAAGCGAGTGTCGGGCTCGGAAGACTCGAGTAATGATGCTACGAAGGCAGAGAAGATGCCTTTGCCTCCTTTAGATGCGCCTCAAATCGACTCTGAACAACAGGCATCAGGTGAAGATGCTCAACCGAACATTGCAGAAGGTGAGCAAAAAGAGACCGGAAAAGTGTTTCACGTGAATCATCTTGTGGCTCATGAAAAGCTTCTTTCGCAAAGACAGCCCAGGAAAATGTCGGAGCAGGAGATAAACGGCAATATGGTTTTGCAGGCGGTCAACGCTGGGGAGAAGGAATCCAATAGCATGGTCCTTCAGGAATCCCAATTCGAATACATGCACGAGCATATTATGGAGCAGCTCAATCAATATGAGGAGCGCAAGGACTTGTCTTTCGTTGAAGAAAACTACAGATACGGTCTTCAAGAAAGCGACAAATATGACGGCACCAGCGAACCTGATTACTTCAAGGAGAGTACGCTTGACCAGCGGGAACCCGATAATGCTGACAATGATCCCGGCTGGCACTATGACTGGCGTTTTTTCAACGATGCGCTCTTTCTCAGGAAGAAAGGGTGGACTAAAGAAGAGCGAATCACACGCACAAATATCTTATTGGAACGATTAATTCGCAACTGGAGTCGCTTTGCACACGAGAAGGGAATCGTGTCATGGATTATGCACGGGCCGCTTCTTTCGTGGTTTTGGAACGGCCTTCTGTTTCCCTACGATGTGGATATCGATATCCAGATGCCCGCTCGAGACCTCATTGAGTTCTCAAAAAAATACAATCAGACTTTGGTGGTTGAGGATCCAAGTGAGGGCTACGGTCGATTTTTGATAGACGTGTGCACCTTCGTGCACAACAGAGACATTTCCTACACTGGCAACCACATTGACGCCCGATTCATTGACGTGGATTCGGGAATTTATATCGACATCACTGGATTGGGCAAGTCCTCCGCAAAACTCCCCGAGGAGTACAAAGAAAAGCCCATAGTCAGCAAAGAGCAGGCATCGGATGCCGTTTTCAATGACCGCAGGAAACACTTTTACACCCTTCAGCAACTTCTGCCGCTTCGATACTCAATGATCAATGGAGTGCCGTTCTTTGTTCCACATCGCATCGAAAACCGCTTGCGATTTGAATATGAAGGAGGACTGACCAACCATTATTACGAAGACTGGTTCTACGTTCCCCAGCTTCGTCTTTGGGTATCAAAAGCTAAATTGAAGGCTGTATTCAATAGCGAGATTGCAGATTGGACAACAGAGCCCGATCAAGATATAGCCAGAGCATTGGAGAAAATGAGAACATCGGAGGTTGTCAAACTCCTCAGCGACGACGAGGTGCTCCTGGAATACCAGAACACACGATCTCTCACGAGGTGGCATGAGGAAGAGAAGAAATTCCTTTTTGATGAGAACGGCAAGGACCGTATTTTAGAAGATCAGTCAGACAGCTTCCTTGCAGGCTACAATGCGTTTACTTCTCAGGTGAAGATGGGACCACCAATGAAGAAATGTTTATTCGAGTACGAGGGCTTTGCACGCCAAGAAGCAAAAGCGAGGAATGAAGCAGCAGCGGCGGCCGCTTCTAAGGATAACGCGAAACGGGAGAGATAGGTTTAGATTTATCAGGAACACGTGCCTCGACTCTCACGTGGGCACACATCATGACGAAAGTTTTTGGTGACAAAAAGAACTAACGAAAGAAATGAAAATATTATGAATCGATAAGCATCTCCAAATATCTGCACATCAACACGTGCCGATCCCCAGACAACAAAGGTTCCCATTAGGGGTTCTACGGCTGGATTCCATCCTGCATATCACAAAGACTATTTCTTTTCCGCCCAGGTGTAGGCCGAGTTCTGTTCCTCACCAGAACTCATCCCAAATAACCCACCCCTTCATTCTTTTAACAGATTGCAAATGAGTTCGACAGAAACTGCACTTCGCCGTAGAGGCAACAGTCCTGGAGAGTCGGAGCTGCCCGAGCCGGCATCCACTGAAGAACTTCTTATTGAGAAGTTGGACATTTTCCTTTCTTCGATCGAGCACCGACTTGCCAGTTTTGAGCAATACTTCCAGTTGACCAACTCGGAGGGCCTAGATAATGCCGAGCCGACCGAGGATCTGAAGTCAAAGCAACAGTCTCATTCGAGACGGTCCAGCATCACGCTGATCAAATCGTACTCCATAGATAACATGTCCCAGGTGTACGAACAACTCAAGGCTGTCAAGAACCAGATGCTCAAAACATCTTTAACAAATTTAGACTATTTGTATAACTTGCTCGACGACAAGTACAACGATCTCTTTAGTGAGGCTTCCCCTGAAAGCGAGTTGACCGAACCGCAAAAAGGCATTCTGAACAAAGAACTCGTGTCTCGCAAGATCATCACAACCATCCAGTATTTCGAGCTGAAGTTGACAGACATTGACAACATCATCAAGAGCAAGACTCCCCTGGCCACTGCGAATTATGACGAAGACGAACGGTTCAACCGGTTCAAATTCTTCAACTTCAACAAAGCTCTTAAAGATGCGGAATCCAACTACATACATTATTACCAGCTTCCTCTTAGCTGGAGAGAGAATCGGTACATCGTGTATGGCTATCGATTCACCTTGCACCACCCTGACATCTTGAAGCTGGTCTTCCATTTCAGACACAACGAAGCTGGCAACATCTGGACACACTTTATTGGCGGGATTTTGGTGCTCTGGGTGGCGTTTGTTCATTTCCCATCCACAGCCGTATTCAAAATCAACTCCATGGGAGACAACGCTGTGATGTACGCCTTTCTCGCGGCAGCCTTTCAGTGCATGGTCAGTTCTGTATTCTGGCACACATACCTGTGTTTTGCAAACCTTTCTGTCAGAAACCGCTTCGCATGTGTGGACTACACTGGCATAACCGTGTTGATCACGTGCCTGGTAATTCTGGCTGAGTACTGTGCACTCTACCACTACCCCAGGCTTCTCACCATCCTAGTGGGACTATCAATTGCAGCAGGGGCTGGCGGTTTTTTTTTCAACTGGCTGCCTTACTTTGATAGGCCCGACTGTAGGCCACTTCGGATCGGGTTTTTCGTGTCCTTGACGCTTTTGGGAGGCTCTACCGTTTTCTTCAAGGCTTATTACGAAGGAATTATACAGTCGCTTTTGTTCTACGCTCCCATCACATATAAGTCATTGTTGTGGTACTGGGTGGGTGTGGTTTTCTACGGCGGTCTCATTCCGGAACGATGGAGATACGACGTTATTATTAACGAGGACGAGTCATGCAGACACGCACATAGCAGCCTGGATGTTTTCACGGGCCACATAGAGCATAGTGGGGAGGAAGAATTGGCTGGTTTGAAGCAGGACATGCAAGCTATTGACCAACTAGAGGACGCAAATGACCTGGGACAGCGTTGCGTGCCGGATGGCACACATTCTGACGCCGCACCTGGCGCGGACCTGCTTGGCAATGTGGATGATGAGATGGCCAAATACCAGGAGGTTCTCGCCAAACATTTTCCTGCTAAACCGCTCAAGACTCCTTATGCCGGGGATTTCTTGTCACTCTGGTGGGTGGATTATATTTTCCAGAGCCATAACATCTGGCATGTATTTGTTGTTTTAGGTGTTTTAGGACATTATTCTACTGTTGTGGGGATGTTTGAGAAAATACCCCGCTAGATCTGGGGTGCAGAAATGCAATTGAAAATGCAAAAAAAGAAAAAAGGAAATATACACAAGGGACCCGGGGAACATACCCGCTGGGCGAGGTTAGGATATAGCTGAGCTTAAACTTACATAATGAACGCGGATGTTTTACATATAGGAAAGTCGTGCGAAGGGCGCGGAAAAATGCGCTTCTCAAAAATCTCAGCTGCACGTACCAAAGAGTGACGGGGTGCAGAAAAACGCCTGCATGTAGAACGTTGCATTAAGCTAACCCTCCTGGAGGGTCTCCCTCATGTGGCTTGACAGACACGCATCGGAAATGTTGCATTGGGTTGCGGTGGGGAATTTGGAGGAAGGAGTAAGGCCCTCGAAACAGTCGAAAAGATGAAACCGTGTTCTATATTTGGACCTAGACCCAGCCTTCTAGCCGACTCCACCGATTTGGGGTCAAGGCTCGAAACGGTTCTTCCGAATGTGCAAACTCTCCAGCTCTTCGAGATGCGGCAAAACATTCGACTGTATGCAGTACCCACATGAAAGCTCTCGCCTGCCTGAGAAGTTACGATTCCCCTCTCGCACACAAGTTGGGGCGGAAAAATTATGTGCTAGCCGATTATGTGTCAACTGTGCATGGCTCTCCTTGCCCGAGAGCCTCCACGGGAAGCTACCCGGAAGCCCCGCTTGTCACTCCGACGTAACCGCAACCACAAAATATGTTCATGCAGGACACGACGTCATTCTGATGGATTTTGCAATCCGGCACGGCAGATACTTCTGCAAACCCACGGCGTTTCTTTTTGGGAAAAAAAAATAAGTCTGAACCACGGTATATAAACCCTTCTACTGCCCCGGACTCACGTGCAGTGTTTTTCAATTATTCCAAACCATGAAGTTGAAAGGAAGAACAAATACATTTGGCCTAACTGGCCGGCAACTTAGAGTTGCGATCACAGTTATTGCAACTACCGGTTTCTCGCTCTTCGGTTATGATCAGGGTTTGATGTCTGGTCTCATTACCGGCGTTCAATTCAACCAGGAGTTTCCTCCTACGGACGCGAACAGATGTTTGGCTGGAACACTGGGCCCTAACTGCCCAAAGGTTGATGCGCACCATGTCACAGTTATCCAAGGTGCAGTGACTTCGTGTTACGAGTTGGGTTGTTTCTTTGGTGCTCTCTTTGCTCTTTTCAAGGGTGAGAAGTACGGTAGAAAGCCACTCATCACTGCAGGTTCTGTCATCATTATCGTTGGTACTATTATTTCCACCGCTGCTTTCAGAGAACACTGGGGCATGGGACAGTTCGTCGTTGGCAGAGTGATCACCGGTATTGGTAACGGACTTAATACAGCTACTATTCCAGTGTGGCAATCCGAGATGTCCAGAGCCGAGAACAGAGGTAGATTGGTTAACTTAGAGGGTTCCGTGGTTGCCGTGGGCACTTTGATTGCTTACTGGTTGGACTTCGGACTTTCCTACGTCGACTCATCTGTGCAGTGGAGATTCCCTGTCGCTTTCCAGATCTTCTTCGCTGCTATCTTGTTCGCAGGTATCGTTAACTTGCCCGAGTCTCCCAGATGGTTGATTTCTAAGGACAGAAAGGAGGAAGCTATGACTATTTTGGCTGCTCTCAATGATGTCGATGTTAACGATGACTCCATTTATGCTGAGGCCACTGTCATCCAGGATGCGGTTAGCAGATTCTCGAGATCTCAGGTTGGCTTCAAGGACTTGTTCTCTGGTGGAAAGTCTCAGCACTTCCAGAGAATGGTCATTGGTGCTTCTACGCAGTTCTTCCAGCAGTTCACTGGTTGTAACGCTGCTATCTACTACTCCACTGTGTTGTTCGAGGATACCATTTTCCACGGTCAGAGAAGATTGTCGCTTATTCTTGGTGGTGTGTTTGCTACCATCTACGCGTTGTCTACCATCCCATCGTTCTTCCTTATTGACAGTTTCGGAAGAAGAAACCTTTTCCTTGTTGGTGCTTTGGGTCAGGCGATCTCCTTCACCATCTCGTTTGCCTGCTTGGTGGACCCCACCAAGAACAACGCTAAGGGTGCCGCGGTGGGTATCTTCTTGTTTATCACCTTCTTCGGTTTCACGATTTTGCCCTTGCCATGGATCTACCCTCCAGAGATCAACCCTATGAGAACTAGAACTGTTGCCACGGCTATCTCGACATGTACCAACTGGTTGACAAACTTCGGTGTTGTCATGTTCACTCCCATTTTCATGAACACCTCTGCTTGGGGTGCTTACTTGTTCTTTGCCGTGATGAACTACTTGTTTGTGCCAGTGATTTTCTTTTTCTACCCAGAGACCGCTGGAAGAACCCTTGAGGAGATTGACATTATCTTCGCTAAGGCTCATGCTGATGGTCGCCAGCCTTGGAGAGTCGCTGCTACCATGCCTAAGCTTTCTTACAAGGAAATTGAGGAACAAGGTAACCAGCTTGGTCTCTACGAAGGTGACTTTGAGAAGGAGGGCTTCGATGTTAAGGAAGATGTGACTTCCTCCTCCTCGGATAGACCCGAGGGTGTTTTGACGGACAAGCCTACCCCCACTGAGGTTTAATTAGACTAATAGAATTTGATACACGAATCAGAAGGAAGCCTGCAGTAGTATTTGAACGGGATCGCTGGGAAAGAAAAGCACGAAGTGTTACCACCGTGACGGACTCACTCCTGTCCGTCTGTAAATCCGCTCCAGCACATCATCATGTAGACAAAAATTTGCGATCTCTAAGATAGGGCGATGTTTGCATAGTGCACGGTGTCTTTACATTTTATGATTTCGTTGTGGCAGACTTTTGGCGAGAGCACACGAATTAGGGAAACACCATGAAGGAAACTCAAATTCGCTTGTTGAATACTGCTATTTACAATTTCCGCCTTTGCCTACTTTGCATTTTTGATTTCCATAGCAGGTCTTGGATCTCAGAGAAGAAGCATTTACTTCAGGGCTCTGTGAGCTTCACGACTAATGTATAAAGGTGAGATCATTCCCTTTTCATTGTTAATAAGCTATAATGGACCAGCACTGTAGGTGGCCGTTGAACCTTTATATATATACGTTATAGAAAAGAATAATATGAGCTCTTGGCAAATACTCCTCAAAACGATGACAGCTCTCCCATCTTCGATGACAACATGTCAAACGCACACTTAAACCCGGGCCCAACAGATAATCCGATTCGCAACGACTTTTGGATTGCAGGTGGGCAAAAGCCCCTGAAGAGAATTTTTACAGCAAACGGTGATGGCTCCCGGCGTTAAGTACCGGAGTTACCACCAACGACTTCCCGGGCCGACGCCCGAACCCCACATCGGCCCCAGATTAGTGCGTCTGGTTGTTGTGACTACATGAAAAATAGGGTCCAAAATCAAGTACAATTGTTGAATTTGAAGGATGCCGTTGCCAACCCTTTCGGTGATACGGCTCGGAGATAGTTCCCCCCATTTATACCCCACAAGGCGTGTACAGAAGCGGCATATCTACTACAGGAGGAGGATAACAATCGTGACAACGAAACGTCACGATAGCAGAAAATTTAGTATAACGTTCAAAATTAGTTAAAAAAGTTAGATTTCCACGACTTGCCATCCTTTCATTTCGTATCATCTAAACTCACCTGTGTTTCTTCATCAAACGCCCGTACCCGTTCCCTCCGTCGCGGCAGTCTGCCTTTGCCCCGCACCGCGGTCATACAAAGTTTTCTCAGATTCTTGCCAGAAAGAACGAAACTGTTCACTTCACTCGTGTCCACCAAGACTTGCCAGCTTCTTCAACCACGTGTCTAAGTTTCCCGCAACTTACACCTCTTCGTTTATCAACTAAAAGTTCACCCATTAAAATCACCCTTTACAAAACAAAATGGGCTCCACCCAGATCCACCCTCCGGTGCTCTCTGTGCTCGACAAACCAGTTGCTAGCCAACGGTTAAAAAATACAGAAATGACGGTTCTCGCTGATGGCACCGTCATGAAGCATCAAAAGGCCCGACAACGGCGGATCTTGTCCTGTGTCTACTGCCATTCCAAAAAGATAAAATGTACCAGAACGCATCCAATGTGTCAGAATTGCAAAAAAATCGGGATCGAGTGCAAATATTTCATCAACGAGCGGGTTAGCCGCGGCCGTCGCAAGAGCTCCAGGGATATTAAGGAAATGCTGGAGAAGCGATCTGAGTCGGGCAATTCGGGCGGTTCTAGTCTGGAGCGGGACGACGAGCCGGGGGACATTTCGCACTCAAGTGAAGAGTCACCGGATAAGATTCGAGACCATTACTTGCAGCAAGACTCGCCGTATTTGTCGTCCGATGCTGGTGTTAAATTGTCGCTCAATATGACCCCGGGCGCTATGTTCCAACCTGACATGGCGCTTCTTCAAACACCTATCCAAAACAACATCAACAACATCACCAACAACTATTTCAACACCAACTACGGCGCCAACAATCCAAACCCAGTCGACGATCTGTATTCGTTCAATCTTAGCCTGTTCACGTTTGCTCCGCCCAATGAAGCGTGTGTGCGTTCTCCAGCGTCAATAATTGCGCTGAGACTTGATGAAGGTAAGTTTAAGGTTGAAAAGCCAAAAGTTGAAGAGACTATGCCAGCTGCTAAGCTTGCTGCGCTGGCCACGAATTTCGTGGACTCTCCTACTGCACTGGGCCCACTTATCACAAATATTGGCCAAAGAAATAGTCAGCCGGACAACCCTGGCTTGCACAACTCTCTCAACGCTTATTCGTCCAATCCGGCCACCACTATCAACTATTTGTATGGCACAAACACCTACTACGACAACGAAAACCTTCTCACAGACTTGATCACTCACTTGCCAACATCCAGAGACCGCTCTTACGAGCTCATGGACCGGTACGTTACCTCGGTGCATATTTTGCTCCCGTTGATTCCCAATCTTTCCGATTTCTTGAAGGAACACGACAGGTTCTGGGACTTGTTTGATCCCTACAAGAATCCGAAATCCTCGACCAGCTCTACGAGCTCAGCGCCCGAGTCTCCAGATTTCAATTTGCTTCCCTTCTATTCCTTGTACCTCCCGGTGTTGTACGCCTCGACCATCTCGGAATTTGAAGAGTATGACAATCTCCTATTGAATCAGGACATCAACAAGTACTTGAAAGGATTTAACAAAATCTGTCAGTACTACAACTACCCACATGGCCTTAAAACTATCACACTTTTGCTTGGAAATGTGATCATCCAGTCCACTTCGCCCAACCCGCTGACTATGGAAATGTCTCAAATCATCAGGTATGCAAAGTTTCTCCAACTCCACAAGGACCCGGTGATTCTGCTCCGAATCTCGGACTGGAAGGTTGTCAAGTTCCGCAGAATGATATGGTGGGTGATCTTCGGGCTCGACGCCTTAAGTAGCCACAATTTCTGTCTTCCTCCGGTGTGCAAGTTTGATGATTTCAACGTTGTAATGCCAGAAGATGAGGACCCTGTCTTTGATGAACACGGCGCACTTACCAAGAAAATCTTGAACGTTACCGTGCTCGCCATGAATGTTAAGTTCAAATACGACCGCATTTTGAGTGAGTTGGTGTACATGCTTCACAATGGACTCTCCAACAATATCACCAAAGAAGAAATTAATGAGATCAAGGTAATGATTGTGGGCTTGTTCCACTTCATTCATAAAACCATTATTCGCATCAACAACTACTACGAGGTTTGTCCGCCAACCACAGTGCAAGAGATGAACTTGCTCAATTTCGTGAAGAATCACTCCTGGAGCTTTGTTGACAGAGCGACGATGTTGCTTCATAAGAAAATTCTTCTCCGGGACGAAGTTGCTGGCGACCGGTCTTCTCAAAACACCGAAGTTAAAGATTTGAGAAGCGAAAAGTCTGGACCGCTTTCGCTTAGCCAGTTCGAAGACACGTTTGGTCGCATTCAGGAGAAGAATATCATCCGCAACTTTGACAACTCTTCGATCTCGCAGCTTCGCTTCAACCAGCACGAACTCTTCACCTACGAAAACTTGAACAACAACTTAATCCCTTCGATCTTGCACAACTTGAATGACTTCCTCAAGTACAATGACTTCATCAAGTTCGGCAAATTCAACTGGTACATCAAGCGGACTATTCCGTTGGATCTGATCATCTTATTGTTTGTTATCATATGCGTAAAGTTCAAGTACGAGTTCATGGCGGTAAACGAGCTTGTGGTGTATACACAGCTCATCAACAAGGCTTTATTTATTCTCAACCGAAAGTACTTCAAGAACGAGAAGTACAAGCGGATGCTCTCATTGACAAATGCGACTTGGGAATTCATCATAAAGAAGTACAATGTTATGAAGATCGTCAGCTCTAGCGGATCCAAGAAGGGCCGTATGGAGTTTTTCGACCACCAGGTTACGGGTTACCTCAATATGAGTGAGTTGTTCAACGTGATGGATGTCCCACAGCCAGCTCTCATTTCCAATGGTGTCAATCTCGGCAGCATCCAGCACCAGGACAATTCATCGGCAACCATCAAAGATGCTCAAAGATGGGAAGCCGAGGATTCCGAGTTCGAATCACCAGACTCGAAGTCATCAGGTGTTCAAAGTGTTTTCTCCAACCAGCTCGTTCTGCAGGCAGACGAGTCCAGAGAGGACGATCCACATGCAAACAAACTCGAAATAATGCAACTTAACGAAAAGATCTACTATGATTTGCGAAACAACTTTGTTGACATCAACGATTACTGCACGTTCTATCTGTCGCTCGAAAATGTGTTGCACGAGTTGATGGACTACATAAACCAGCGTGCACATTAACTATATTCAATAAACGAAGCAACCTGCAGCACCAGCATCAAGGCGTTTTGTGAAGGGCCTGCTTTTTTTTCTATGTTTTCTTATATAGCACTACAGTTTGCTTCTCTTAATCTTGTTTCATTCCCTATTTGCCTCTTTTGTGCTCATGTCGGAGCTTGGCCACATTAGAACTTGTGGGTCCAACCTGACTCATGCAGTCCTGTGGGGGCGGGTCTTCCCCACATATCGCGAAACAGGAATAAAGCAGGATTTGGAAATCAAGGCGTTCCGACAACCAACAACATCTTCTTTTTACTACTTTGTTTCGTTATTCGCCATGGCCTTCAGCCCTTCGCTTATGCTGCTCAAGGATGATGACGTGCACTCATTCGAGCTGGCAAATCTAAGCGATAACGATCCCTGGAAGACGTCCGCTATTCACGACGAAGTGCAAGAGATAATGATCAATGCCACGCTACTTTTCAACCTGTTACCCATTTTGAGTGAAGAGACTGCTAATCGCTGGAGCCAGGCTTTTGATAAGTTGTTCAATATTCTGCACGGAGTCAGGCTGATGATCGAGGAGCACAGTCCTTCTAGTGAAGCTGCGAAAAAGGACCGCCTGGTGGTTGAGGAGGAAGTTTTCAGCAATATGTTCTTTTCTGAATTCCACGATATGTTGGTGAACTCTAAAAATCTTGGAGATTTTGAGAACCCCGAGGAGTTTGCTGATCCTGCCGACGACATAAGGGCTATCTACAAGCATGTGAAGCAGCCTCGGCTGAAGGAGAAAAGATCCTCATCTAAGGCTACTGGTCAACCCTCTGTCTCAGATGACGCTCACATGATTGCTGCCAGCATATCGCAATACCTCAACAACTTGGTCGATGTGGGCTCCGACGAGCCAACCTTGGAGAACTTGATGGAAATTGCCAAGCAAATTGACGCCACTGAAGATTCCACAGTATATAAGTTTTTGCAACTGTTCCGGAAACAAGAGTTTGCAAAACTCTACCTGCCCATTCGCGATTCACCACTAGCGAGTGTGCTCGCTAAAGTGTTGACGAGATACTACTTCGAGTACGCTGCTGATCCCCGGATTTTTTCACCTCCTAGCTTTGTCACTATAGTTGGCGATCTTAAGCGGAGAATGGATAAATCCGACCACTGAATGACTTTTGACCAACGAGACAAAGCCTCGCAGACGGGATTTTCTGAACTTCATCGCCAAATCATCGCCAAACAGGCACTAATATCACAAATACCCGTATATCATGGGAAGAGACGCCGGCTTTTTTCTTGACCGGGCCAAGTTCATGGCTCGTGACTTTCCCGTAATAGCAGTATCTTGTAGGTCAGTCTTTTGTAAACAAATGAGGAGCTGACACCGAGCCTAAGAATTCGGACTCTCGCTGATCTCCATTGAGTTTCTCATCTGTCCATTACCTTCTTTTGGTTCTTGTTATCGCGTGCGGTGAACCATTCCACCATCAGGAACATGCATTTGTCTCTGGCGACATGCGATGGAATGTAATGGTATAATATTTCCTCTCGAAACAACATTTGCATGTAGTCACCTCCTCTTCTTGTCATTTAGCTGTTGCCTTATGACACGATTTCACGATGACCAGGCTTAGAAATGAACTTGCCTATGGTAGGACTCGCCTGCGAGCTTCGACCAACGAACAAATGTCAGGAAAGATACGATAACTTCCCGCCAAATTTTTGTAGAAGTCACGTCCGTAGTGGGTGTCAGTTGCTCTACAATCACTAGAACGCGTGGTCTCAACTCGGTACCACGTCGGTGGGTGATTCTCACCCTACATAATTACTACGCACCACACAACCCTATCAAATTCTGATAACTTCTCGTCATCTGGAAGAGCCGCCCTCATATTGCCAAGGTACGTACCATGAACCAACCAAAAGGTCCTGCTGCATGCCCAAATTTTATATGCAGTACCTAACAAACAGCTATTGATTTTGTAGGTAGATGTTGGTCTCCAATTTCTTCGAAATTGGTTGCATAGTGTAGTGGTTATCACTTTCGGTTCTGATCCGAACAACCCCGGTTCGAATCCGGGTGCGACCTATTTTTTTCATGGTTGTCTCAACGACGGCATACTACGCATTGCAAATTAAAGTTTGGCGAAAAGAATCAATTTCACTTAGGTTAACCGGGCTTTTATTGCGTTTACATATCCTCGTCATCGATTTGAAAGTCGGGGGGCAGCAAAGGCTCGTAATTGCGGTAGTACAGGTTGTCTCTTGCCGCTTGGCGAGCATACAAGTTTCTGACATCCAATAGATGGGGACCCAAATCACTCAACTTAGACACACCGAGAAGTCGCATGTCTACACGCATCTCTTCTTTCAATAATTGGATAGCCTTCCTAACGCCTTCTTCGCCGTAACACGAATTAGCATATAAGAACACACGACCCAAACCGACTCCTTTAGCCCCAAGGCATAAACACTTGATGATGTCTGAGCCTCGGCGTATACCTCCATCGATGTATATCTCAATCTTACCATCGAGTCCCTTTTCCTTGAGCATGGGAACGGCGTCAGCAAGGACTTCAACTGGAGCCCGGGAGAAGTCGAGCTGACGACCACCATGGTTGGAGAGAACCACAGCCTTGACGCCTCTTTCGGCTGCCAACACCACGTCTTCAGCGCATTGCACGCCCTTAACAGCAATAGGAAGATCTGTCCATTTTTGTATCTTGGTAATATCCCGCCAAGTTACCGCAGTATCGTCACCATATACCACCGAAGAGTTGAGATCATCGGAGCCGTCATCATCGTCACCAGACTGGCGATTCTCAAGCTTTTTTCTGAAGAGCATGTCTTTCTCTCGGCGTCCCAATTCTGGTGTGTCAACGGTGACAAACACGGCATTCATTCCGAGAGGTGCCAACGTATCAACCACGGCACGCAGCGAGTCGTCCTTGAAGTACAACTGAAACCATTGGGTCTGTGGCTTTGCAGCGGCACCTGCAATATCTTCAAGTGGGTACGACAGGTAGTTGGAGATCATTTGCACGACATTCTCAGCCCCACAACCACGTGCAATCGACACCTCGCCATCAGGATGCCCCAATCTGGCCTGTGCAGCCGCTGAACAGTAAAATGGAACGGCCGTTTTCTCACCCAAAAGCTCAGTATCCAAAGAAGTAGAAGTGACATCCGTCAAAACGCGGGGCTTGAAGAAGATTCTGGAAAATGCATTGTGGTTCTCCCTCAATGTTATCTCATCATCCGCACCACTTGAGTAATAGTACCATGCCGACGGAGAGAGGATTCGCCGGGCAATGTACTCGAAGTCCGTGACATTCATGATCTCCAGAATAGGAGGGATGTTGTTGCGGTAGACCTCTCGATCGGAATCGTCATCCTCTGTGATATCCTCTGCTTCTTCTAGCGTACCAATAAGCGGTCCCAAATGCTGCTCCGGGGACAAGTACTTCTCAACGAAATTCTTCGCGTGGAATTTGTTAAAAATCTTAGAAGCATTCTTTCCGGCGTACTTGAGAATGATTTTGGGGCCCCCTGGGTGTTGGGTGAGCCATTGTGTCAAATCGTATACTTCACCATTGATAGCCACCCACACTCCATCGTCCATCGTGGTGTGTTTTTGCAATTCGTCCACCGTGACGCCACTTGGAGGACTTTCAAGTTTCACATTGCTCAGAGTAGCCCATGCTATAGCTGCAGTGGATGCAAGCACTGAGATGGCTAGAGTTGTTGACTTTTTTGGATGACTTCGAACAGTTGAGAATAGGCGGGGCGCAATTCGAGACCGCAATGCGGGGATTTTTCTAATTGTCCTAGGAGACCGCAAAAACATGAAGAAAATCAAGCAATAAAACCAGTTGGGGGAACTCAAGGTTGAGGTCTCAGACTCAAGAAATATGTAATATGCTATTGGTGGAGATCTAGCGCACTATCTTTGCCGCGTTACCGCTAGACATGTTTGTGCCGGAGTTACACACCAGAAATTCGGAGGATTGATGAACCGCGCCAAATCTCGCTCCGCCAACGAAAGCAGAACGGAAAGCCAAGCTGAATTGTAAGTGAGTATGGACCCATTTAGTCAATCAAAATGGGCTTCTTTGTGTTCTTATGCAGGTCCACGGCACTCTCCTCGAGCTTTTGAGCCATGTCTTTCACGGAGGACTTGCGCTCCAAACCAGGCAAAAATTGAGGCTGCTGCAAGTCGGTCTCCGACAGGCTAGAGCTGTAAATAATGTCCTTCTTTGGAGGCCGCGACGATACCACTGGCTTCGAAGCACTCTCCAACAAACTATTGAGATTTCGTTTGCTGGGAGACGTCAGTCTTTTGATGGAGGAACCGTGCTCAGGTGAACTGCTTCGTACTTGTTTCACGGGTGTCTGCGGGAGCTCAAAATCCTTGATTTTTGTGGGCTCAGAACTCTGCTCGGATGCCTTGCTGACTGCTCTTTTCATTTTGCTTTCCAACCGCAGCTTTGAATTAGCCGCGACGCTCTCTTTTCCCGCAACGCCCAGTCTTGTTGGAGCGATGTCTTTTGTAGGAACTGGCGGCTCGGGCTGCCGTTTCGTTGTTTCTCTTGATGGCGTAGAAGTTGTCGAACCACCACGCTGGACGCCTTTCAGGTTTCTGCGACGCAACTCGCCAAAAATGGCATCTTTATTTGCAAATAAGTCCGCGGAGAAGCTCTTTTGGAGCAATTCTGTGGCAACGGCAGATTTTGCAATGCCCCCATCGTCAAGGGCCCCTGAATCTCTGGGACGCAAGATCAAATGGGCGAATTCCTTATGAAGAAGGTTGCTCAATTCAATGCCCAATTCCTTATTTTTCGCCTTGATAATACCGACAAGTCTATTTAGATGCGTGAGAATCGCGTCGAGGGTAGCTAGATTGCAAACCGGAAGTTCTGAGAGTGTGTTCTGTAAGCCGTTGATTCGAGTCTTGTCGATCTGAATATCATTCTTCGAGGGAGAGTAACTTTGGTAAAGTGTCTGAATCAAGTCGTAATAAGAGTGAGGTACGACCGAGTCCGGCAACTCCATAAAGTAAAGCTTGACAACGTTGGTAACAACGAGCGGCTCAGAGGCAGCTAGGATGTCGATGATCGTAGCGGGGTCCTCAATATGGTTGATCTGTGCACGAAGCTGGTGAACTTTAGAAAGATGTACTGGCTGCGTCCAGAGATTCACGCGTACCGCATCATCCTCAAAGTCTGGATAGATTTTATCCAAATACGACAACGCTGCCAGCACAAATGCAGGCACAGCTTTTCGGTCCAAACGAGCCTTCACTCCGAGATCGACGCCAAATGTCTGGTTGATGTTTGAGTTGTAGTAGTTATCATACAAAGTTACGTGGGGCTCAAACCGGCCAGTGCCATAATTCTGAATCAAGAACTTTAAGTCGCTCATTGGATGAATGGTTTCCTCGACCACAAACAACTCGTCTGTGAGCTTCTTCATCAGACTCACCTTGTTGGAGAATGTGGCAACAAAATCAAACATTACCTTCTTTATAGCCTTCAAGCGATCGTGCTCGCATTTCTGCATAAATGCGAGGTGATCCATAACAATCTCCTCGAAAATACAACGCGTGACGTCTAGCGACTTGGTTGCCTCAAAGTACTTTATGTCAAGAGCGTCGACCTCACGCAGGAGTTTGGGGAATTGGGTGATATCTTGGTAGTCCACGGAAGTCACTCCAATAGCTTGCTTCACGTCTTCGAAGTAGTTGGAGATCTGATTGCCCCTTGACCCTGTTGTCTCCAGGTTTTGGTCCTCCAACTTTGTAAGCTCAAAAACGACAGGCTTCCATTGGTACCAGAATTGAGAGGAGTTGATAAAGGTTTTGCTCGCAGCCACCAGTCCGATGAGACGAATAAACGAGTTTTCAAGCAAGTCTTGCCCCATAGATTCGGCCTTTGCAATGTTCCCTTTGATCTCTGGTATGTTATCAAGAAGCCATTGGGTGATTGAACTACCGCTGGACACGTTTTGATAGGTGCCCAAAATAGGAACTTTGTGTGACTGCAATTCAATGTTGCTGAGAATGCTGGTTAAGAAATCTTTGAGTTGCTTGGTATCGTAAACGTGGTCGCCAATTTGGTACGTTTCCGACGCGTCCTCCTCATTGTTGCTGTCTTTGGCATCCACAGACTCTTCTTTGAATGCTTTTTCAGCTTCACCAAGCTCCTCATCCGTGTAACGACTTTTGAAGTCTTCCAACATTCTGCACTTATTAAAGTACTTCTGTTGCAATTTCTCCAACGAAGCCTTCTCCTTGGTATACTTCTTGAATTTGGAAGCTATTTCAGACTCAGAGAATGCCACTCTTTGCTCGTGCTCGCCACACCACTTTGCAAATGGCTCCAAAACCTGGTGCTTGATGTTGTCTGCAATTGCAAGGTGGTACTCGCCCTGTCGAATAAAATTCTCGGTGGATTTACTGAATGCATTTTTGACGGTCGAAACATAGTCGTCGTCACTATGACGTGAGCTTGTAGGCTTGATGGCTTCAGTCAACAGCGTTCCATATTGGAGTTCCAGCTCCATGCGCCTTGTAAATAAGCGTATGAAATCGTCATTTTCCTTGACTCCTTCAAACAAGACTTTGAATAGTGTTTCTTGACCGGAGCGATAGTCTGAACTCCAGAAACTGTCGGCAAACGACATGAGGAAGCTAGTTACTCTCGGACTGCGCGACTTAACACGCGTAGGTAGAGTTTCAAGGATGAATGTGCAGGCGATCTTGAACGAGGAGAAGGCCTAGTGGAATGTGAAAGGATTTGGCTCTTTCCGCCATCAGTCTACCGTTCTAGTTGAAAAATTTAAAATGCTTTCCATGTCTTTAGAGGGCGCTCTCAGACGTTTGGGTCACATCATGGTAATGGTGCGTCAACTTCTGGCGAAGACATCCATCAAACCAAATAAGTAACTGTACTTTAGTTTGGAATTTGGCAATCAAATAGACTCCAAGATTTCAATCTGATTTATTTCTCAGATAAATTTTTTTTTCGTCCTGATATTTTCAATCTTGCTATGCTCGGTATGCACAACTCAATCTAGTATCCCTTCTTTACATCATGGATCGTCAATGCCCATCCACACCGCCCCGAAAATCAACAGGCCATTGTGGAATTCACATAACACCAAAATCAATTCGCCTGGTCGCGAAGCCTCCAGCAAAATCTTTCCAGTCTCCAACTCCAACGCGTAAACTGCTCAGGAGTCCAAGAAAGGGCAATGATGAAATCTGCGGACTAGAACCACCTGCTCCACTTCTACTTCCTCCAACTCCGCTGTCAGCATCAGCTAGAAAAGTGAAACTAGTGGATTTCGTGGAGCCAGCTTTCAAGACCAGAAACTTGACTTCGCAACTAAGGGACATCGCAGAGAACACTCCAGAGGATGCGACCAAGATCAACGCCCAGCTCGATCTTGGCTCAGATTTTCTTCCCACCTCAAATTCGTTAGGAATATCGCTAGCGCCCCGCACACCCTCGCCCAAATTGGAGTTTGCTGATCCTTTTCTGTCACCGAAAGTCCAGAAAGTTACGTGGGCCGAAATAGAGAAGATTCCCCGCGTAGAGCTTGAAAATCCATTTGTGGAGCATCGAACTCCCGAGGTTTCAAAAGGGCACACCCTAGATTTCGACCCTTCAACCCACGTCGAGTTTTTCAATCATAGAACAGGAAACCGCCAGATGCGAGAGTTGACACAAGCAGAGAAGGGCTTCAAGCCGAGGAAGTTGCAATTCGGCAGTTCCAAGGAAGAGCAGATATCAGCTCAGCCTGATAAAGACAGAGAATTCCAGATTGCGAACGAGTACCTTAAGAAAGCGATGGGATCAAAGTTTGCAATGCCCCGAGAAAAGGAGCATGAAGATTTCCAGATCTTCAGTGATAGTTAGGGGACCATATGGCAGGAACAGGATGGATAATGGAAATATTAAGGCGAATTTGTGCGTCAGTACAAATTGTTTCTCGAGGAACGCTTCAGAGCCGTTAATATATTTAATTTTTAATAGGCGCTTTGAATAAACTTCGAATTCAACAAATATTTTTCCTCTCTTTCAAGCGAATCGATTGAATTTACACGGTTCTACTGCGTCGTTCTTCGAAGTCACCATTTGTTCCACTCCTTAGCGCTCTCACATTTTATTTAAGAATGATTGTCGCGGTATTTACGAATATTGTCCCAGCCAAGCGAATTGGCATTCGGGAGCTTTATCATCTCAATCTGATTGAGAACCTCGGGCACATTGCGATCAGGGTACGTCGCAACATACCTCACAGGTTTACTAAGAGCACTCTCTGCATCGCCATCGTCACCTCTGAGTTCAACTGGCAACCTCTCCACAAATTCTTTGTGATCCGAGGGTAGGGTGAACCGCTCCAGTGCATCTGGACGAAGAAGAGCTTCTAGCTCAGCACTATGAGGCAATCCCATGCGACTCAGCTCTTCTTGTTCTTTCAAAAGCTTTGCTCTCTGGGCTTCTTTTGCCCTTGCTTCCTCAGCATTGTAGAGTTTCTCGAAATCGACCTCTTTGAATTTGTAGAAACATCTCCATGTGTCAGTAGATAACTCCCGGTACGTGTTGGTAACAACGTTGAACAATGTCACATTGTGAAGCATTTCAACGTTTGCGTGGTCATCCACAGAGAGCTTCTGCCTATGGATTGAAACATCCACATTATCCTTGGAGAAATACTCGTGCATAAGTCCTTTCATGGACCTAAACGAGCGGTTGGATTTTCGAGCCTTCTTGGACACTTTGGACAACGAGAGATGTGTTACGGAATTCGTTTCCGGTGCTGTTTCAGGAGTAAAAACCTTTAACTTATTGATGCGAGACACCAAGGCTGCATCCTTGTAATTACCTGAGCCAGGCCCACGATAGCTTTTATGATAAAGATAGCGTGAATTAAGCGACTCGGCGTCAGAACTTGTTTGCAAATTAGAGGAAAGAGCTCCCTTTGGTGCATCTTTGTACTCCAACTTCAAATCCTCTAGATGGGGTTTAACATGATTGGCTCCAAGCTGGGCTGACCCAGTCTGACCGCTGGCAATGAAATAATTCGGGACTTTACAAATTGCTCCAATATTAAAATCCTGAATGAGCCCGCACCCAGGAAGTATGTTCTCTGTAACGTCTAAGGCGTTTGGATCCTGGGTCATTGAAATCCGTTTCTGTTTGCCAAGAGCTTTGCGAGTGTTGGGGTCAGCAGACTGATCCTTGGATTTCAAAGGCAGACCAGAGAATTCAAGATTACTATAATCATGGTTTGCAAGTAGAAGTTCTCTTTCTTGAACACTCACATTGTTCCCATAAACCCGCCTGTAGTAACCCTCATGCTTGTAAACCAGTAATTTAGTTTGCGGCAACAAGCTCAAGAATGTTGCGTGTGATAATGGAAGGGTTTCTTCCACCTGGCCATGTTGGGGGAAAACCAGCGAGACCGTTAGCAAGTCGTCGTCGGCATCACGAACAACAGGAAACTTTCGCTTCTCAGTCTTCTCTTGGACATACGGCCCTAGAGCTTCAGGATTCTTAACGACACTTGCAAGGAATCCGAGATCGGTGTAAAACAATCGACGAGCATTTTCGGAAACGTTTATAAGGCCAGCCTCAAGTAGCAGTTCATTGAGTTCCAGGCTGGAGAGCTTAACAAACACGTTCTTGGAAACGCCACTATATTTGACAATTGCGGCAATCACCTGATATGATGAGGAGTAGTTCCAGAGCCTGGCCACATCTTTGAGAAGAACATATTTGATATCATCATGGGTGAATACCGGAAATCCATAGGATAGCAGTCCCAGGTTTTCTTCGGGTGACCCGATATTTACTTCTCGCCGGAGACGCGAGTAAGGACTAGCTTTAAGAGGCACATTGGGCCATTCGACTTCAAGCGCCATGGTGTTGTTGTTTGAGATAAGGTGCAGGAGAACACCCAGGAGATGAAAGCTGAACATTCATTTTGTCTTAGAGGAAACTTGACCAAGTCGGACGCAGCATCAATATTGCTTCTTTCCACTGAAAATCAGGTCCCATTGGATTCCAAAGTCTGGTTCTGCTGGGAAGGAATGCTTGTCCGTAATTGAAAAGACAAGAGTTGGCCGAAATCGCTAAAGAAAATTGACCGGCGAAAATTTTCCAAATTTCTATTACATTGCCACATCCTTTGCTTCTATTTCTCATATTCAAGACTGGCCCACCTCGGGCCATTCTGGCATTGGTGTCCGGATACCCCTGCACATATCCCCCCGTGATTTCTCCATACAAATCCCTCACTCCACCCTCTGATCTCATCAATTCACAACCATGGGCGTGTCGTTTTCTAAGCTTTTTGCCGAGTTCTTCGGCCACAAAGAAATGCGGATTTTGATGGTTGGATTGGATGCCGCAGGTAAAACCACCATCTTGTACAAATTGAAGCTTGGTGAGATTGTCACCACCATACCCACCATCGGATTCAATGTCGAAACTGTGGAGTACAAAAACATCTCTTTCACAGTATGGGATGTTGGTGGACAAGACAAAATCAGACCTTTGTGGAGATATTACTTCCAGAACACCCAGGGTATCATTTTCGTGGTGGACTCCAATGATCGTGACCGTATTGCAGAGGCCAGGGAAGAGTTGCAGCAGATGCTCAATGAGGACGAGTTGCGTGATGCTTTGTTGCTCGTGTTTGCAAACAAGCAGGATTTGCCCAATGCCATGAATGCAGCCGAGATCACGGAAAAGTTGGGTTTGCACTCCATCAGACAGAGACCATGGTACATCCAGGCAACGTGTGCGACGTCCGGCGATGGTTTGTACGAAGGGTTGGAGTGGTTGTCCACAAGCTTGAAGAAATAGTGTTGTATATTGCATGACTGAGAATGAAAGCGTGATTCAAGTCATTGAAGACGGTTCAAGTGTAGCTGAAATGCATCAACCACGTGACCGGTGCTGTAATATTTTATGACGTGACTTTTTTCCTTCTCTCTGCCTTATCGACGCCGGTAGCGAATTTCTGCGGCCTAGGTTATCTCACTCGCCGCCCCACTCCAGTGCACTGAACTTACGTTGCTGAGCCCGGAGTGCTCTAATTACAGCAGAAGAAAAGAATTAGGCTCACAATCGGTTATCTTGATGATCGAGGATGAATCTTCTCGAGTTTTGTATCCACTTGGGTAGACTGCCTCGCCTATAGGT
Organism: Hermanozyma aechmeae; assembly: GCA_030583085.1. Lineage (NCBI taxonomy): Eukaryota > Fungi > Ascomycota > Pichiomycetes > Serinales > Metschnikowiaceae > Hermanozyma > Hermanozyma aechmeae. The sequence goes on along the minus strand of JAJMHA010000017.1, from coordinate 102,747 downwards.
TTCTCAACTTTAAACCACTCTCGGGCCTCGGCTCGAGGTTACACCAGCAGCCGAGAGATGATCAGGCTCATCGGGCAATTCTAAGCAAAAGCAAACGGACAATATGACAAATGTACTTCGAACTTTGATAACGACCTATGTTTTTGTTTTTTTCACCCACTTTCACACTTAACTCCTACTGTGTCCGAGGCCCTTTGCCATGTGCACTTACCCCACCCTGAATCCTATATAACCGCGTTGCCTCGCTCTATGCCCCTCGGTGCCGTTGTGGACTAGAATATACACCTCTTATTCTTTTTGAAAAAAAAATACCAATTATGTCAGACCCAGTTCTTTACGAAGTGAAAGGAAAGGTGGCCATCATCACCTTCAACTTGCCTAAAAAGTTGAACGCTCTTACCTTTAACCACTACCTTGCCTTGGGCAAATTCCTCGAAGAAGCTGACCGTGACGACGATGTCTTGATTACCATCATTCAGTCCACTGGCCGCTTTTTCAGCGCTGGTGCTAACACCACTGAAGGAGAACTCACCACTGCCAAACCCGAGGAAATCTTCTCTCACGAAATGTGGCTCAAGGGCTTCGCTGGGAGAAACACTTGGTTGGTGGACGTCCTTCACAACCACACAAAGATCTTAGTGTGTGCCCTCAATGGCCCTGTGATTGGCTTATCGTCTGGTGTGGTGGGATTGTGTGACTTGATCTACTGCAACGACGAAGACAAGGCGTACTTGTTGGCTCCATTCTCAAACTTGGGATTGGTAGCTGAGGGTGCATTGTCGGTGACTTTGTTCAACAGATTGGGCTGGTCCAAATCTGCTGAGGCGCTTTTGATGTCCAAGGCTATTCCAGGCCGTGAATTGAACAGATTGGGCTTCTTCAACAAGACATACACTGGCCAGGGTCTCTCTACTGAGGAATTTAATGAGGCTGTACAAAAGGAGGTTTTGGACCAGGTTGATGGTTTGTATGAGCCTTCTATTCTTGCGAACAAGCAGCTTCTCAAGGCTAACAGAGACCAGGCAGTTTCCGCTGCCAATTCTAAAGAGGCGATCCAGGGCTTCAACCGCTGGATCGAGGGTGTTCCCCAGGGTCGTTTCATGCAGTTGATTCAGGGCGACATCAAGCACAAGATGTGAGAAGTGAAACCCACCAAGCAGATAGACAGCACATGTAAGTGGTGAAAAGTTCAACAATGTGCGCTTTATTATGAGGAACAGAACCCCTACTATGTATTAAACACTTGCAAATTTCGCATTTCTTGTAGCAAGAGGTAGAAACCACAACAAGTGGAGTTTCCTGTGAGTCTCCAATGGATATTTCTTTGATAAAAATAAATCTCGGCCGTGAACCAAAATCTGGATTTCGGTAAATCTCTCTGGTCAACTCGATCATCATACACTCTTCCCCGGATTCGCGTCCTCGACTGAATATGCACCAACACCTCGTCTAGATGCCATGTCCTTTAACCTCCCGAACCCGAGTCTACTAGGCCTTCTTCTAGTGGTATCAACCCACAGTGGGCCACACATAGTTTATCACTATCCACCTTCGTTAAGCGATAACAATTTCCTAAGTGAGTCTGACGATGATTTTGACGACGAGGATTACGACCCTGATGACAACACAGATGGTGATTTGCCTCCTACCCTGTGGAACAGAAATCATTCTGACTTCTACTTGGGCGCCAAAGATGATCTCTTGACCTTCTTGGATTCTCAGAACGATTACCTTAGTCGACAACAGGATGCCACCTCAGGCAGCGGACAAAAGCCCAATCACGGGCTCCAGAAAGTGACATCAGCTTCATCAAGGTCTTCAATTGGACAGTATAATGCAGCTCCGACACAAATCCTTGGGTTCGAACCGGAACACTTGAGCGAAATCCTCTGCCCACCAAGAGAATTGTGCAACCGGAAATTCGAGATAAAAGTTGAGAACACGGTTTTTGTAGGTTTGCCAATTCGCATCAACAGTTCAGGCAGCTGGCGTAAATCAAAGACCAAAGCCGCCAGCTCAAACGGTCTGAAGGCTAAATCACAAGACAAGACCGGTGAGAATCCTAAAGCACCCGATCTCAGTACGACAGCAGATCCCCCGAAAGCTTCTTCCAGTGACATGAGCATGTTTCATCTCGTTTTTGTCATGCAACCTCCGCAAATAGAAAGCAGCTATAGGGTCGAAGAAATGTTCTACGTCACATCCAAACTCTCGCTCATGCTCCGCTACGAGCAGGCCAAACACGACTACGTCTGGAACCAAATAAGGCTTATTTCCAAGGCTAAAGAAGAATGGAGAACGACTGCACTGCTCCAGCAACAGTCGCTGATGTCTGCGCATGTACTTTCCAAATCATCTCTATGCCAGCTCATGAAGGAATGCCACGACTCGATATCCAGCTCGAAGATTGCCAATCTCACTATTAACAACAAACTGCGGTCACTTCAGATACCGGTTAAAATGGAATTCACCTCACTTCCCGACCAAACCGTGCCATATATTCCTGGTTCGTTCTTGTCGTCAACTGTCTCTTCTCTGGGCAGTACTGGACTAGCACTTGTGGGTGAAACTGATCGCTATCGCTCTAGTAGTCTCATGCAACTTGTGCTAGGGGGCAATCTCAGCGACTTGAATGACGGAGCAAATGCTGATGACAATGAAGACCTGGACAACGAAAACAAACTTGCTTCCGACGATATAATGTATTTGTCATTACTTTTATTAGACGATCCTGAGACCATTATCAAGGAGATTAAGGCTGAGGGCCACGCAACGCTCGCTAACTTCATACGTCACATTCGGCCCGTGGACTCGCTTTTCAAGACCGTGACCAGACTACGGAACCAGCTGGATCACAACATTCTAAGGATTTCCGAAGTTCGTTCGTTTGCTTTGCATTTAATCTACTGGAGAAAAGCAAGGGCTATCCCTCCTCTCAACGTCCGGTCGGTATACATTGTGTCTCCTTTGGCGCCTATCACAGAGAATTTGCTTACAGATATTCCGAAGTTCAAGGCGTCTTACTCAACCGTGCCTTCGCTCCCGCAATTCTTAAAACTCCTTTCCATTCGTTCTAAGAGCCACCGACAGTTTGGTTCTATCATTCCGTCCAAGGATCACAAAGAGATTTATCTCTCAGCTCTAGCATGGCTCATTCGACATGGTTACGTTACTCAGCTCCACACTTTCATTTGGCTCAAGGTTCCCAGAAAAGTTCGAATGCGTGTAGAGGAGGACATGGAAGTTGAGTTAGAAAAAACGTCTAAAAAGAGTCAAGAAAAACTCGCTCCAGTGGCACCATCGACTGAGAACAAAGTTAATAGCAAGGTCGTTGACAATTCTCTGAAGATTGTGTCGGACCTGCAGCTTCCGTCAGATGAAGAGATAAACCAGATTCATAAAAAGCTCGAGATGGCAAACTTGAACCCCTTTATGGTATTAGAAGACGAGGGGGATACCATATTGGTTGATCCTGGCCGAGCTTCTGGAGTTGAAAGGCGATGGCTCAACAGGCTTATTCGTGACGAATGCAAGTTGTCCTCCGAACTCACTGCGACGTTCTTCAAACTCTTGAAATACATGAACGGCAAGACATCGTTGGAGCTCCTACTAGCGAAAGAAGAAGTTTCGCGAACAGAGTTGAGAAAGTTGTTGATCGCGATTGAAGATCATGTTATTTCGGTACTTCATTGGTAACTAGCTGAAGTTATCTTCTTGAGTCGCTTCGAGCTCACTCTTCCCTTCAATGTCCGTGAAGCTGCTGAAGTGCAATGGCCTATGCATCTCATGGTAGAAAGATAATGGAATATCGAGTTTCAAGTCATACAGCCCGTTGGCATCCCACACAGGTCCAAGAAACGAGTAGTTCCAGATGTCATCATCAGGCACCAAAAACGCGCCCATAAGTTTGTCTGTCATAATGAGCTGTTTCTTGGTACTGAATTGAGGACTGAATCCAGAAGGCGCATTGGATATTAAATCCTTGTTTGCCACTCCCCAATTGTATCCTTCATCTGAAAGATTGTAGGCGGCAAGACTCACAGCTCCAGTGGATAGCGAAACCGTTAAATTTATCATGTTTGGATTCCAGGCTTCATCATTATTCGACTTTATCAGCGCCATTGTTGTTACGTCCACAGGACCCATCATGTTAAGGTCGTGTGGCTGAGTGTGAATCCATCCCAAGAGGTCGAGATCTTGCAAAAAGTCACTTTGACTCTTGTCAAATAATTTGGTCGGTAATTGCACTGAGTGTGAACTTCCAAGCTGAGGCACAAGAGCAACCGCTCTAATCTCCTTAATTTGGTCATTGTCCTCCGGCGATGTTCCATAAATATAGCCAGCGATTTGACTTCTCGTGTCTGAAATCTGTACGAACTTCTTAAGGAGGTTTTGGGGCAACACATATGTGAAGCTGTCGTCATCGACGAAATCTTCGGAGTTAACAAAGACGTTCTTCGTCCGAAGATGCAAATTCGTCGCAGCAATCGATCTGCTTCTCCAATCATTCTGAGAACTAAAGGAACCTTGCTCATAGTTAGTGGTGGTAATGGTCGTAATCTCCTCGCCTTGCACATTTTGCGTTGTGCTTTTCAATGCCGTCAATTGATTATTGGCATTGGAAGCATCGGGATCATCCTTAGCTGAGCTCTCGATATCATTAATTTGCTGTCTCTGGGCAGATGGCGCCTTGATCTCCTGTCCTAGAATCAAATCACGTATCTCAGTCTGCGTCAATGATTGCACACTCACATTATTTTTCTTGCTGTAGTCATTCAAAATGAGATCACGGAGTTGTGTTTCTACTTCAATCCACTGTTCTTGGTTAAGCGAGGGCCACAAATGATGAGGTTGTGTCACAACACTGTGATCAGGCCTGAGGACCATGTTTGTCCTCTCGGCATTGATGCCCATAGCACGCAAAATCAATATCGTTCGAGAAAATGCAGTATAAGATGAAATCGACTGAAGCCAATCGTCATAGAAATTGAAAAGCACCATCTGAGGCTCAGTGGCATTAACAACCACATTCGACAATTTATGAATCTTCAATGCACTTGCGAATGGCAACTGAAGGTCTGACGTTCTGATTGCCACATTTGGGAAATCAAGCATATGCACTTCCAAGGGGTCGACAATTCCTTTCCTGGTAGCAATGAGCTGCTTGGGTTGCTCCTCTCTTGGTAAAGATCTCACCAAAGCTGCCACCTCCTCAGCCGTCTTCCATTTTGCCAATTGGCCGAGTCTTTTCTGGCCCGCCCACACCAGCGTATGAATAATCTTCAAAAACAATTGACCCGATTTTGGATTGAGCATAAAGACTGCACCATTCACCGGTTTCGTTGTAAGATTTCCTTCAGATGTTCGATGCACAGTCACTCGATAAACATTTGTGTCGTCGATGAAAAGCTGATTTTCATTGTTAAACAATTCCGCGTAATTGGATGAATTCAACAACGGAACCTGTGGCTGAGATTGGTAAAGCTGTAAACCTTTTCTAACTCTCTCGCGGAGCACATAGAGGGCAGGGTTTGCTTTCATAATCTCTTTCATGGCGTTTTGCATCAACGGCTTGAACCCGCTGAACCAGTTGCCGTAGACATCGTAGACATTGTAGGCTAGGTCAACCCCAACCATAGCACCAGTGGGAGCAGGATATGTACTCGTAGAATCCGTAGTATAGTCCAAAAACTTCGCTCGTGTATACCTGGAAATATCGTGCGAGTCATAATCGCCATACCTCAATTGAACATCGATCCAATACTTTGAAGCAGAAGCTGCATTCATATCGTCGTTCTTATCTTGAAGAAGCGAAGGACGTGACACATTCCACTTGTATGTGCTTGTCAAGACAATATCGGCAGTCGACGAATTCATACGGTAAGACTTTCTAGGATGGATGGGTTGCTTTTCCACCATATCAATGTGTAAAACGTCGGCCTCTTTGTCTAGAACTTGACAAAGGTCTTGCACGAGACTCTCGTGAATCTTTTGCCACAAGTGTGCTCTGAAAATTTGAATCAACGATATCTTCAAAGTGGGAATCTTGCCGTGAAGAAATATTCCTGTGAGATCAAGCTGTACAAGGAAACCAACGTATACGTTGGCTCTATTGATAGTTGGCGACCACCAGAGAGTGAAACGTCTGTTCGGAATTTGACTTAAACCAGACCGTTGTGCGTTAGTCAACTTCTTGAACTTGAGTGAATCTTCAAATCCCGAGGATTTCTCCCAAAAGAGTCCCTCCCATGAATCAAAACCGGTTCCCTTGAAAAGTGTATGCTCAAGGATGGAATCAATACCACCAAGCGCTTGAATCACATCGGTTCTGTAGGCGGATAAATTCCACAATCTACCATCATGATGATTGCTTGTCCACCAGAAGGGATTGAAGCGAGGTAAACTAAATTGTTTGAACTCCCTCCTGAGTCTATGGCCCTTATCATAGACCAAGGTTTGCCGGTCCTTTTGAAACAAGGTACTAATTCTTGGCAAGCCCCGGTCCCAATTACTCTCCATATCCTCGTAGGTCAACCGTCGATTTTGCTCAGCCGCCTCCTGGCGCTTAATAGCGTACTCCGCCCACACTCTTTGGGAGTCAAGGAACTCATTTTCCCACGTCGTAATGTAACGGAAAATAGTGGGAATCATTCTCTCTTCTTGGTGTGTCATTCCTGCCCTGAAATGAGTGATACCAGTGTCTGTTTGCTTGGACCACTTCAAGTCAGAAGTTGGAATCAAGATATGAGATGCACTGAGCATACCAAGGCCCCCGAGCTCCTTCGGTGTGTAGAAGACAGCAGGCGGAAATCTTGAAGGCATTTTCGAATTCAAACCCATTTTGACTTTGTTTTGAATCTTAGTTTCGCATTTCACGAGAATATCGAGCAAAGATTCAGTAGCCACAGTGGCTTCTCTAAAGTATGCAAACAAAGATATAAGAGCGGTATTCCACTTCGAGGCAACTTTGGTGAAAGTGGCTGAACCGGACGACATTAAAATTTGTCTGATTCGACTCTCGAACTTATCAACCTCCTCCTGTGAGACCTTTAAGTAAGCTTTCGCAGTTCGTTCTTTGGTTTGTTGGTTGATGAGATCCCAGACACCCTCCTGTGATGAGCTCTCGCCCACCATTCGACATTTAGGAAGAATCCTCACCTCGAACCCACACATAGTGAAAAGCAAGTTGGGGTTCTCTGCTGAATACACAGAAGCGTACGTGTCCTCCCAATTGATTGTCGTGATTGATGAAGGAAGTCTGCGACTAATTTCCCAATAGACCGCTTTTCCGAGATTGACATCGGGACGCATAAGCCTCATTCTTGAATCTCGTGGCCAGCATTTGTGGGTATTGTAGCCAAGCACATTCTCAAAGTTAGGGTCCAGGTTCTCAGACAAGAAGTCAGTCACGAGCTCGTCAGACTCGTCGTTCTCGAACGCAAAGTATATATAGACTTTGTCCATGTATCGGCAATACAACTTGATGGGGTTTGAAGATTCCTCTGCAGTGCTTTTGAATTGCATAAAGGCATTAGGCAGCTGTGTTGGCCCAGCCAATTCGGCTGCCCTATCCAATCCCAATATTAAGAGATCCATGGACAAGCAGTAATATTGGAAGACAAAGGAAGAGAACTGAAGACCTCTTATCATTCCAATTTGGTTCACGTGATTCATATCCTTGTACGTCAACGCCACGTTGAATTTCGCAGTGATGTAGTCAGCAATGTTGGAATCCACGATCAAACGAAGTAATCTGTTAAGCATTGTGAAGTCAATATTCTCTGCAATGCGGTCCAATTTTGTCTGCAACATCACACCGGATTGGCCCCGAGAAGTATCCCAAACATCAGTCAAATTGTTCAAACCTTGGCACCACTTGTATACGAGCAAAGGGGGAATCTCATCATCAGAGGGCTTGACCCAGTTGGGGAATAATTGACGTTTGTCGGCTTCATACCAGAGATATTGATCCAAATAACAGTCTGTGATCTTCTCGAGGGGATCAATGGCGTATGTCGGCACGAGATGGGTGTAATGGTCCATCATTTCCAATCCAACCTCTTTAAAGATCCGCTGGGTAAGGATGTACTTTTTGATCCTGGCCAAGCATTCGTTAGGGTTGTCATACGCTTGCTCAATCAACGCCAATTCTTCTCTCTGGGCAGAATTCATCCTACTATTCGCATTGAACGTTTCCTTCAAGTTCTCGAGCGCAAGAACCAAAATCTTAGTGTCATGCTTGTATGATATGGGAGGGAATGGAATGGCACTAAATTTGCGGCTCTCTAGCCAGTGCACCATAGTCTGAAAAACAACAACGGCTTCATCAGGAGAGATGAATGGACCTTTTTCTGAAAACTCCTTTTGCCGCTCTTGCTCATTTTTGATCCAGAGACGGGTGAGGCGGCCCAAATTTTTCTTCACCACAGTTTTTTCAACCGTGGCGCCCCTCCGAATGCGTTCCCTATTATATTGAGCGATCGATATCCAGCCGTCGGCCTTTGCTTTGATATAATGCTCTATGATTTTTTCAATCTGCGGGGGTAATCCGGGAACCTTCCAAGGAATGTTCGCCTTCCAGCACCTCCAAGCCTCGCTAAGATGCTGCAAAATTAATGCAGATTTATTTTGTTTGAGACCTTCAGGAATCATGTCAATGATATCATGCATGACTTGTGCCCGCAACTCAAGGTCATAGTAAGAGTCAATTCTCTGTTTTGTGATTGTTTTTGCAACATCATTGCTTCTTCTGCCTTCAAACTGACGTGCCAATAGATTGCCCAACCATCTCTCGAGTAATGGAATGATTCCCCTGTTAAAGTTGAGCCACACGCGCCAGGCTGGTTGCCAGAAACCACACCCAGGACCTTTGCCGATTTTGTCATTGAAGTTTGAGTAAATTACATGCTTCAAATCCTTGCACGCACGAATTTGGTGCATTACCTTGTACTTGTATCTGTAAATACCAGTGAGTTGGCCCAAATGGTTGAAGATGTAATGAAGCCCATCGGCAAGCTGATAGGCGTCAATCTCACCAAGTCGATACTGGACGTGAGAATCGACTACAATCTTGATCACCCGCAACATCTCGCGAATTAGATGAAAAGCATGTCCAAATCGAGACTTCTTGCGTTCCTTGGTGGTTAATGTCTTCGTAGGCTTCAAGTTAAAGTTGTAGTCAAGGTGCAAATATGTGAGACCACGCTTGTGTAGTAGCAAATTGAGCATATTGTGTCCCTGTCTGCAAACTTGAAGACCTGCCTCAACCCAGTCAATCGTAGTTTCCTGGAAATACTTGGTGTCTTTAAGAGTTGACAACAAGTCAATTTTTCGCCCACGTTTTGCAGACGTTCGCGTGGATTTAAGTTCGTTGGCAACATGCGTTTTAAGTAACTTCTGATAAGAGATGCGGACTTTCCGAGGTGCATCCGGCGGAGGACGTTCTTTATACCAAGATTTTATAATTGCGACATCTTGGGCCCTTACTGTTGAAGCCGCGCAAATGTTGTAGGGGAACGGAGCCCACCACAAATCAAGGGCATCGGCCACCACCTGTGTTTTCAAGACCTCTACAGGTTCATGTATCAATGGCTGGAAGTTGTCGCCAAGTTCAAGATCGAAATCCAAATCTTGAATCGCCGATTCAGTTCTGGCAGTCGAAAACTTGGGAGCGACAATCGGGTTGTACAGCTCATGGAAGTAGTAAGCCGGACTATGCTCAGGAGCCGGCCTGTTGCAGTGGATTGGATCGTGGTACCACGACAAATGTGCTTGTTTCACGAACGAATTGAACAAAAACGGATATGCGACCTTGTACTCGGGACGAATGGGAATGCGGAAAATGACTCTGTCAATGAAGTTGAATTCAGTGAAGTCTTCGAGCTCCTTGTTGTTGATCTTGTCTTTGTATAAAGGCTCAAATTTTGGACCGCCTGGAATCACCACGTTCAAGCTTTTGGCTGTGAAGAATGCCTCTTTGTTATAAAGAAAGTAATAGTTTGGGTCACTCACATGAGGCAAGAGAGGTTGTGCAATGCGATAGAGTTTAGCCATCGTGGGAATGTCGAAGTTCCATCTTTTGAGTGTGGAACCATCTCCTTCGAGCTCATCGGTGTCGTATAACCAATCGAGATTTCCGAGCGCAGAATTGTCGAGTTCAAGTTGGATCGCATCCGGAAGCTTAACATCGTCAAGGTTTTCCATCCAGTCTAGGGGGGGCTCTTCGTCATCGAATGGAGGAAACCTCATTCTTTTGAAGTGCCTGCGGTCTCGTTTTTCCCGTCTCATCATCGTCCATGCTGCCGCCCACTGAGCAGTATACACCGGTTCCGAGACCTTCGGGATTTCGTTCACAAATGTAATTGCGCCTGTTACATGATAAAGTACCTGGACATCTTTGGCCTCTTCCCATGGCTGAGGCATGTTTTCGAGCAATTTGAGGATTGCATGCGGCATGTACTTGAGTGACCCCAAATGTGCTCTCTTGTCCGTGGCCACTTTTCGAGACAGTAAGTCACCGTGGTCTATCATGATCTTGCGTAGATGTTCTGGAGGAAAATGAGCCTTGCGTGGGCGAACAACACGGGTGTTTTTCGTGGAGGTGGTGTCTCTGAATCTGGACTTCTGTATCTGGAGCCATTGCTTGGATCGTAACAGGATTTCCTCATCAATTGGTTTCTGTGAGATTCTTGCAACTTTCAGGGGTGGTGCACCAGCCGGAGGTGCTGGGAGACGTTGTTTGGTTCGACTTACACCAGGAGGTGGTGGTGGAAGCCTTACTGGAGGCGGTGGCCTCGAACTAACGCCATTGCCTCCAACTTTAGCGGGTCTTTTAGGAGGTGGAGGAGGCGGTGCTCTTCGTTTTCCATTCACGGGTGGCGCCGGCGGAGTAGGAGGCGCCATTGTGTGGAGTAGTCGATGGTGAGATGCTCATCCCTGGTGTACGGGTGCATTTATTTCCACCCCGTGGACGATGGAAGAGGGCAATCTACGGAGAAAAGGGAGCAGCAAAATTTGCATTCTGGAGAAAAGCCGAGCCAACCCTGATGACCCCAAGTATCCTTCTCGCGATCACCTTAAGTTGTTGCTCTAGACAATCACCACCGCGTAAACATCGACGACGACAGCCTCGTATTTTCCAAACTTCATTAGCAAGACGATTGTTTTCTCGACTATGGCATCACCCCTTCTCTCACTCGATCCTCTGTACTTTGCCAGTTCGGAGGTTCGACTCCGTCCTGCACGCTCACCCCACTATATCGTTTGAGTAATGGACGGAGTCGAAGTCGACAACGTCGTACGGGGTCTAGAATCTGGAAAGGCCTTTTTCACATTATTCAAAGAAGCTTTAGAAGAGCAAAGTCAATATGCTGATGAACACGGGGTACATTGGCGCAAATTGGGCGCTCTTTCAGTATATGCGGTGTCCCCTTATGGAGTTCTGGCACTCCTCGTGGCAGTGATAATCAACAGAATCAATTTTTTTGCTTCCACAAACACGAACCTACGGCGAGCTCACAGGGCTCCACGTGCTCGCATGTTGGGTAGAATATTTGGCGACAACTTGGCCCTGGCGGCAGTGTTGTTGATCTTACGAGGCTTGGCCATATCTTTTTTGCTCCAAAGCGGATTTTATGTGCTAGTTGCACTTCGTTCGATGGCTCAGACTCGGGATCCCAGCCAATTGTCACGTCTCACCAAGCTTATTCCGTCAAGGTGGTTCCAGTATGAGGTTGAGGAATATGCTGAATCCAGATACATGGCCATGCCGCGCGATGCGGTGCGTTTCGGGCCTAGTGTCGATATGTTGTGGCCAGTATTCTATTCTGTGAGCTTCTCGCTTTTCGCCGAGGCTTTTGCGCTGTCGATTAACGGCAATTCGAAGTTGTACCATCACGGAATTACGCTCTTCGAGCTTTCCTTGGCATTGCACGAGTCGACATCGGATCCGTTGAATTTGAGAAGTCACCGCATTTCTCGACGGCCAACGGAGGCAGTGCTTATGGTGTGCCTTTTCGTTATTTCCGATCACGTCAACTCGCAATTAATGGGCGCATTCTCGTTACGTGAATATGCCCTCATTCCGCTGACGGCGTTGAGTTTGCCGTTTGTGTGGTATTTTACTTCTACCATGAGAAATGAACTCATGGCTTTCCCGATGAACATCGCTGCCAGCTATCTCATGGTGGTGGTGGTTATGACAATCAGCGCCGTCTGCTTTGTAATTTTCTTACTCGCATTTGCAGCAAAAGGGTCTCGGGTCACAGAGCTCAACTACTACAGTTTCTTCAAAGACACTGCGTCACGTTCTGAGTTCTTCTCCAAGCACTTGAGCATTTCTCTAAGCCAGGACTTTTATACGGCAATGTTAAATCTCGGGACATTTGCCATCTCTCTGGCAGGTGCTCTGAGCTACTTTGGCTCTCTTAATGTGGTGAATGGTCCCAGGCAGACATGGGTTGAGGAGTGCTTGTTGGAAATCGCCAATGGGTCTGCGGGCACGGCTGTGCCTGAGGATTTAGGAAAAAGAGTGGCTGCTTACTTCAAAGAAAACAGGATAAATGGCTACGAAAACTTTGTCAGTGCCCCGCGGGATGGGATTTTAACTGACAAGGAAAAGCCACCGCAGGCTAGTACAACAGTACTGCTCCGCGTGAAATACTACTTAGAGATTGTTACACGGTTTGTCGACTTGGTCATCTCAATGGTTTGGAAAAATTTCTTCATGGCTCGCGTGGTCTCCATATTCAGGAAACGGAATGCTGATCCAGTCTCCGAGAGAGTTCCCAAATTCATGAGACACCTTGTTGGAAATCAGACTCCCGACAGACAAGAAAGCACTGAGATAAGCGAAACAGCATTGCTTGCAGTTGCGGATGATGACGACATCGACGATCTGGACTACGAAGACCAAGATTCAGAAAGTGACGCCGACACTATAAATGACGAGGTCTCTGAACAGGAGTTTTCCAGCGAGGCCCTTCTCGAAGCCGCCGAAGACAACCAGTATATCATGGTCCACGTGAAATCCGAAAAGAGACTCACGAGGTCCACGTTCAGGGAAGGGGGAGAGGATGCGCTGAAAGAAGCGGATACAATATTAGATCTCATTTTGGCACACCGAAAGCCTCAACTTCATGACGAAGTGAACGAAATCGAGTCCAGATTTCTCTGCGTGATCTGCCAGGAAAATCCTCGAGAAATCATTACTTGGCCCTGCAAATGTCTTGCAATCTGTGAATCGTGCCGCCTCAGCCTCGTGGCTAAAGGTATGGAGGGTTGCGTTTGCTGCCGACGGGACGTCGGGGGTGTTTCCAAGATTTTCATGCCGTAACTTACCCTTGGTACGTACTACTTGTTTGGAGGTCTTGGTTTTTGCCTACGAATCTCGGATCATTCTTTCAGGGGTACATGACTCCTGGTAACATGTAAGATCAGCAACGCGGATTTTCAGATCGCCCAAGAAGATTTGTATATAGGTCAGATTTACCACAGATGAAAATGCTGTAGGCACCCGCCACAAATGTTCGGGCAGTTCCTGCAGCGCATGTATAGGGGTCGCACATGGAGGGCTGAGCACGTCGCTTCGGCGTATTGAAAAGTGCAATATTTTCAGACTATTGAGACGAAAAATGTAGCTATCAAACATAGAAAGAAATAGGGGAGAAAAAACATCCACATACTGTGGCATCCCGATCTCATCCGGCGGGTTTCCGTATCCATTCGTCCACGCGCACACCCGTACCTCCCGCACCGCGTACTCACTCTGCCTTCAGCTTAACTTGCCAAACCTTCACATTATCTACCCTGGCCGTGCCATACTTCCAGGGCAAATGCTGAGTAGTCATATTAATGTGGTTTCAGCCTCCATTCCACCAGCACTCGAGTATCTCGAGGCCACGGTTGGTCAGCTGTTTGTGCATTACTTGAGTTACCTAGACCGTCTTCCGGGAGGCCTGATTATCTTGCGTTACATCAAGTCTTCGTACAAAGATGACCCCATTCGGTCGCTTTTTGAGCTTGCGTTGTTTTTATTTGCGGTTAACTACTTCCTTTCCTCCAAGAAGAAGTCAAATAAGAACGAGTTGGTGAAGTTTTCCAAGCTGGAAATCGATGATCTAGTTGAGGACTGGGAGCCTCTCCCACTTGTGGAAAAGGTGGGCTCTCTTGAGAATTGGCAGCTTCGTGAGCACCACGTAAAGGGTCACAACGGCGCACATGTGGAAATTATTGACAGGCCCGAATTGGGCAAAGTGGCCAACATGTCCAGCTTGGACTTTCTCAACTTGAACGAAAGCCCAATAACCAGGAACGCAGCCGAAGAAGCAATCCGCAACTCTGGCGTTGGAGCCTGTGGTCCACCAAATTTCTACGGAACCCAGGATGTCCACGTCAGATTGGAAGAGGACTTGTCTCGTTTTCTTCAAACCGAAAATGCCATTTTGTACGGCCAGGATTTCGTAACGCCCGGTTCTGTAATCAACGCGTTTCTCAAGAGAGGCGATTTGGCAGTGGTTGACCTGGGGGTCAACGTGGCGCTCCAAAAAGCGCTCATAGTCTCCAGATGTGATATCGAATGGTACGATCACAATGATATGGAACATTTGGAACAGATTCTCAAGGAATTGGATCCAGTTTTGGCTAAACAAAAACCCTTGCGCAGACGTTTCATTGTTACTGAAGGTTTATTTAACTACACAGGTGACTTGGTGAAACTCCCTGAGGTAGTTCGCTTGAAAAACAAGTACAAGTACAGATTGTTCTTGGATGAGCAGCTCTCTATTGGGTGCATAGGTAAAGCAGGTCGTGGTGTGTGTGAGCATTTCGGCATTTCCAGAAACGAAATTTCCATCACTGTCGGCTCATTAGCGAATGCGTTCTCTTCCTCGGGAGGTTTTTGCGTGGGTGTGAACCCCATGGTACAGCACCAACGGATCAACTCGACTGCTTACGTGTTTAGTGCTGCGTTGCCTCCGTACTCGGCAAAGACTGCCTCGCTGGTGATCCACATTCTTGAGAGCTCAGAAGCCAGAAAAGAAACTAATATTGTTGGCAAGTTCCAGGAAAAAGCTCGTGCCGTACATCAAGGCTTCCGTCGGGCGCTCGCCAAATCCCCTCTTTTCGAGGTTGTTTCCGATGATGAGAGTCCCATCGTTCACCTTGCTTTGACTAACAAATTCAGAGAAGAAGCTGGGTTCCCGCCATTTTACGGCACCAATTCGTTCTTGCTCACTGGAAAACCTTCGTCCAAAATCAATAAATTCAGTCATGAATACAATGCTGAATGCTTCATTTTGCAGGAGATTATTGAGAAGATTCTTAATCAGCACCTCGCTCTTATCAATAGGACACGCATTGTGCTCAGTCTGGAGAATTTGCCAGTGGAAAAGCCCCATCTCACAGTGCACATCAACGAAGGAGTATCGATTGCGAAGTACCAGCAAGTTGTGACGGCGTTACCTGAAATTGCAAAGAGTGTGTGCAAAGGCGCAACCGTCGAGCTGTTGGAAAAGGAAATGATGAACTAATGATGTTAAATGCCACTTGTCATTGCAGTCCCTCGCACTATCATAAACATTCATATGCAAGTTGAGTTCCCTAATATATAAGAATGAACATGACCTCTCAATCACTAGAATTATCTATTTTCGTTGAATGCTTTCCCTACAGAGTCATACGGCTTCTTGCCTCCTTAGCCACTGCTCTGGCTTCTTCCACATCGTGCGCACTACTGAAATTGAAGTCTTTGGCCAAGGCGTAGGCCTCTTCATAAAGCTTTCTCTTTAAAGCATCACGGGCCAACCACAAACGTGCCTTCGATGTTTCGTCGGTGATGCCCCACTCCATCTCCAGTTCAAAGCACATCCTCATGTACTTGTAAGTCGCATCTTCTCCTCCCAACTTCTCGGATATAGTGGCTAATTTATAGCATATGTGTGGCTCGGCCACTGAGACTGCCTCTCCGTTTTCAACCGCGGACTTGTTAATGTTGTCAATAGCAAGTGCCTTCTCAAAAGATCGAAGGGACTCTTCCAACTTGTTGAGCTTTTCATAACAGTTTCCTGTGGCCTGCCACATTCTTTTATCCATCGGCTGAAGCCTTGTTGCTCGCTGATAGTAGTATAAAGCGTAGATGTGCATATCAAGAACCTCGTAAGCCTGGCCCAAACCGTACCAAGCTCTAAAGTCTTTCTCGTTGATGTCCACGGCTCGCCTATAGGATTCAATAGCGGCATGCGAATTCTTGAGCTCCACAAACTCGTGCCCCATAAGAGTCCAAGCGCTGAGGCAATCTTTGTTGAGTGTGAGGGCACGTTTGTAGTACATGATGGACTTGTCATGTTCACCTCTCATGGAGTAATAGTTTGCAACAACACAGCAAGTCTCCGACCGGAACTTATCTATGGACGATGCAAAGTGTGCAAGAAACAGTAGCTTTGCTTTCTTCTCCATAACGTAGAGCATATTGGAGTATGTGTCTAGATCGTCGAGCCTCATTGGATCGGCTAAGAGAATCTCGTCAAATATCGACTCAGCCGTAAAGTAGTCGAGACTGTGATATGCCACCAAAAATTTCTGAACCTTGAGGAATGTGAAGTCGGGGAATCGTTCTAGAAGGCTGGTGATCTTCCCACCGACGTTGGCCGAGCGCTGGTCAAACTCCTGCAAGAGTACAATCTGGAAAACTTCAAACATCACCGTCGACGTCAATTCGCTCGATCCCAGAATAGCTTGCTCAATGAACCGCAGCGCTTCATCGTAGTTGTTGAACGTGTGTAGTAGTTCATGCCAGGCACTCCAATTGTACGGAAACAATTGCACCGATTCCACAAGCAGCATTCTTGCCAGGCTGTGGTTCTTCCTTTTGTTGAGAATCACGCCGATTAAGTAGCAGATAAACGCGTTGGGCTCACCATTCTTCTGTATATCCTCAGCCTCTGCCAATATAGAACCCATGCTACCCGTGGCACCATCCTGAATTCGGTTCTGAACTTTGGTGTCTTCCAAATTGTCCTTCGAATCATTAACGATGACTGTGCTCAATAAGCCATCGCGACTTTCGACAGCCTTCTTGTCTATGCTCAAGTACTGGGAGTACAACCGTAAAAAGTTGGCATTTGGTGAGTTGCAGTTCTTAAGTAAATACGCAGCACGATCAAACTCCTTGCACGAGAAAAGCGATCTAGCTAACACCAATTGTGGTTCTTCTAGCATATCTTGTGGACTCAATGCTAATGTAGCAGGCTTGAGTGGGACATCTGAGGCCCCCAAACCTACCAATGCCTCTGCTGTCCACTTTGCAGCGTGTAGAAGACCTGCCAGGGAAAGAGCTAACGAAGCTTCGTAGAGGTGTTGACGAAGATCGGCCATGTTGATTTGTGGGTGCAGGAACAAGTCCATCTGAATCCATCTCGGCCAGACTATGACGCTGGACATCGAGCAAATACGCGCCCGGTTGCATCGGGCTAGGACATCTTTAGACACTATTGGAAATGTTCTTTCCCTTTCCAAAGCATCCGGATCTCATTCTCTTGATGTGAACCAGCTCAAGAAAGCTCAGAAGGCTGCGATACTTGACTCGTACCACGTGAAGATGCTACATCTGGATTTCAAGACGTGGGAAAACGAACAGGAAAACCAATTTATTGAACTGCATGTCCAGGCCTACAACAAAAAGTTCGCTCAGGTTGGTCGACTACATGAGCAGGTTGACCTGGCTGAGCAGGCGCACGAGGAGGCGATCAAGGTGGTCCAAATTCCAGATGCTACAATCTCCATATCAACCTTAAGAAAATATGCCAATGGGAGGTATCTCGAATACGTTTCGCGAGACGAATCGGGCTCACTTCCAGCGAGTGTGAAAACGTCACAGCTATTTTCTCCGGACGGGAATTCTGGCCTTGCACGTCCAGATTACCACGTTTTCAATGATCTCCTTCAAGCAGAATTCCGCCAGCGCATGCTTCTTCAGATCAAGTATGAGGTCCTATGTAAAGTGAAGAGCGATGTTTCAGCAAAGAACCGGCAATGGGCCACGCGAGACGTCGAACTCAATCGATTTGTAAATGAAAAACTCCGACAGCAACTCGAGGAAGTTCAGAAGATCAAGGCCTCGGAATACGAGGATTTGAGAGATTATGAAGATGACGTGGAGGAGGATGACGACATCGACAACGATGACGAGGATGACGAGGATGAAGACAATATTGGCGATGACGACGACGGCGACGACGACAACGACAATGGTCTGAACCAGGGAGATGCCCACGATGGTGTAGCTGAACAGGACGATAAATCTGGAAGAAACCAGGAGCCTATAGAAGAAGACAAAGAGATGTCTGAAATAGGAGCTGACGACGCCGAACACATTTCAAGACATCTGGAAGATGAAGAGGGCGCCGAGGAGAAGGGCAAAATTCCGGCTTTAACTGAGGAAGAGGCTGAAGAGCACGCCAATGGGCAGGACGAGAAGACATTGGATCCCGAAGTTAAAGAGCGTGAAAACAAGCTTGACAATTCCCCCGGTACACCGGATGACCTTCTCGAAGATATCGCCATGGAAGATTAGCGCGGCCTTTTGATAGTACATTGAATATGTGGTAGTAAGACACCACGCTTGCATTCCATTCAAACGTCGCCTTTCAAGTATCTAAGTAATGCAGTTGGTTAGCCTGCTATTAAACTATCGCCCATGTATACATAGAGTGCATGGATCGCTTGTACCTGTGATTCTCCCCGCCCATCGTCCTATCCTCTTTGGTGACATATGAACTAAAATCCAACGGCAGCATGCTGATAATTCTTGGGCAGTAACCATCACCGGTAATCTCGGTCGCATACTCGGTCGAATTATCCCCTCGATGCACTTTCTACAAATATGCTTTCGATTTCCATGTCATTTACTATAGCATCAAAACTCTCCACATCAGCCCTAAGCGTTATTTCCCTGAAATAAGTACTTGAATACCTGCGAGGGCGAATCACCCTGTTCCTTTCTCCAGTGGACAAGTCTAATGAGTTGGTATCCAGCAACACCGCCGAGGAAGAAGTTCACCGAAGCTAACAAGTAGTTACGAGGCTTGATAGCAAATCCAGCCCATCTAGTCCAGATGGCCCCAGTGGCAAAAAGAGCCGCTTGTTGTGTTCCCGAAATCTTCTCCACTGGTCTCTGGACGTCATTCAACCCAGCGACAACCAAAGCCCACTTGAACATGGGTGCCCAGAAATGAATAGTTTTGGGCCCCGTTTCAGATTGAAGAAAGCGCTGGAATTTCGAGGCGTGCTGAGCGGAGGCGGCCATGGTGTAATGTGAATACGAATAAAAGTTGAACTTTATGAGAGCGGGTAACCAAGATCCGTGCAGGCCGGAGGCCCGCCGGGCCTCCGCACCGAACAAAGCAGCCGATCAGACACATCGATAAAATTTGAATTTGAATTTGAATATTTGAATAATTTCTGTACGGTCCAGTTTCTATGCTTCTGTTTCTAAGACCAGGTCCGATGAATCGGTGTCCGATCTTTGCTGGCCATGCTTGCACAAGTTGTAGAAGACTGAATTCGTGTCGTTGAGTAAGTTCTTCGGCGTGTCGAACTCTTTAACCTCACCCAAATCAAGAGAGAGAATTCGGTCACTGTCCATCACTGTATCGAGTCGATGGGCAATAGTGACAATAGTCTTGTGCTTGAATTCGGCCCGAATAGTTTTTTGAATCAACTTGTCGGTTTGGATGTCGACTGCAGCCGTGGCCTCGTCGAGGAGCAAGATTTTTGAAGGATTAAGGAGCGCTCTACCGAGGCACATGAGTTGCCTCTGACCCGAAGAAAAGTTCGAGCCACCTTCGCTAACTTTGCTATCAAGTCCTTGGCTGCCTGGCAACGATTTCACGAAATCTTTGAGACACGAAAGATCTAACACCTTCCACAATTGGTCGTCTGAGTATTCAGTGAAAGGGTCGAGATTCTGGCGGATGGAACCTTCGAAAAGATGTGAGTCTTGGGGAATGATGCTGAGTCTGTGGCGAAGATCAAATAATCGAAGCTTCGCGGTGTCTATATCGTCAACAACAATCCGGCCCTCGGTTGCAGGCAACATTCGGAAGACTGCCAGGACAAAAGTGCTTTTTCCAGCTCCAGTTCGTCCGACTATACCGACTTTTTCACCTGGCCGGATGGCCACATTGACATCTTTAAGAACGAGGTCAAGGTTTTCAGCATACCGAGTCGAATAG
Organism: Hermanozyma aechmeae; assembly: GCA_030583085.1. Classification (NCBI taxonomy): domain Eukaryota; kingdom Fungi; phylum Ascomycota; class Pichiomycetes; order Serinales; family Metschnikowiaceae; genus Hermanozyma; species Hermanozyma aechmeae. The sequence goes on along the minus strand of JAJMHA010000017.1, from coordinate 82,519 downwards.
TGCTCCAAAGTAATAGCACCCTCAGCTGGCCAATGTGTTGACGGCTTCACGAAGTTGCCATTCTCATCTTCCTCTTGGGGAAGATTACAGTATTCGACACATCTCTCCACGCAAACGACGTTGGACTCTACCTCCGCCGTTACGCGTATGATCCTCTGGAGATTAAATTTCACTGTCAAGGCGTAACTCATCACGAACCCCACCGTTCCTCCGGTTACCAAACCGTACCTCAGTTGAAGAATGAGCATCGTGGAAGAAATCCAGATTGCCATATTTCCAAGGGTCAGGAGCCTCACAGTAAGCCATCTGTTCACTGACCGAAGCATAAAAAGACTCCGCATGTTAAAGTTGATGTTAGCGTCGTTCGTCATCGTGAACCGTTCCTGTTGGCCAAAAGCTCGAATGGTATCCACTCCCGCTAAGCTCTCTCCCAAATGAGCAAAGATTGGGGACCTCGAAATTGACACCAACCGCTTAAGCTCTCGCTGAATTGAGACATAATACTTCTGGTAATAGTTGTAGAGGAAACCTAGCACAACCACCGCTCCAGCGAAATAGGGAATTGCTGAGCACACCACTGCAAAAGTCATGCAAGCAGAAATGACACCGACCGCCAACAGCATCACCGAAATTGCAAGCTGATCGTCGATTTTGTTGATGTCACTGCTGAACCTATTGATAATCCTTCCAGTAGGTGTTCTTTCAAAGAAGCTCATTGGTGCCCGAACAACTCTGTTGGCCATTTTGTCGTGGATGACTCTTCCAGCCCGAATACCGAGATGCGCCTTGAAAATTACTTGTTTGAGGAAATTCATGAAGGCAGTCATGAGACCAAGCAAAGCAAAAACGCGGACAAAATTCATCACGTCCCCGTTCAGTCCATTCTCGCCGTTGCGCTCGGACCAATGCTTGAGCCAGTACAGTTGGTACACTCCAGCAAATGCGGACAATATTGCAACAACAAGCCAAACAGAGAGGCCTGGAATTGAACAAGCTCTCGCGTACTCTAAATAATGGGCCCATTCTACTTTGCCTTTGCTTCTGGACTCCGCTCTCTTTCCAGTTCTAACCGACTTCAAGGAGTCGCTGAATGGATCCCAGGAGAAGGGAGCTACCACAGCTTCCGGGGGCAGGGGCAAGGAAGTCACAGGAGGCAATTCAACGGATTTCAAGCCTTCTCCCTCGTTAGAATACCCAAACTCACTCAAGAGCTCCACAAAAAGCGGATGCTTTTCCGTTGTGGCCTCTTCAAAACTTGTTTCCTCGACGACTTCTCCGTTCGCTAACAAATAGACCTTGTCCGAATGAGGAAGAATCGCAACGTTATTAGTGGCAAGAATTACTGTCGTTGACCCAAGCATGCCGCTCTTGCTTAGCACCTTCTCAATAATTGCTTTGCCAACGTGATTATCGACCGCGCTCAAAATGTCATCCAAGAGGTATATGCTGGCACGAGCGTACAAGGCACGGGCCAATGATAAACGAGCTTTTTGGCCCCCCGACAATGATATTCCTTTTTCCCCGACTTGGGTGTGGTCACCATCGGGAAGAATCTTGAGGTCGTACAGCAACTGACATGCTTCAACTGTCTGATTGTAAAACTCCTCGTCATATTCGTAGCCAAACAAAATATTGTCTCTTACAGAAGCATTGAGGATCCAGGGGTTCTGCGAGCAGTATGCGATAGACCCATTCACAACAATCGGAGACGGTCTTTCGTGCGGCTTTTCCGTATGCATGGGTTCAAGATGCCCCATTATAGACGAAAGCAAGGACGTTTTCCCTGATCCCACTTTCCCCACCACACAAATGAGCTGTCCCTTCTCTGCAGTGATGTTGATATTCTTGAGTGCATATCTGAAGTTCGTAAATTCTGACTCCTCGCTGGTATCAATTGCTGGCTTGTTCCAAAGGAATGAAATTTGTTCAAGCTTTACGGCGTCGTCGCTCAGATCCTTGACAATGAGGTCGTGATCGATCTCACTGTCCAAAAGAAACAGGGTAATACGGTCCAAAGCAACTTGGGCCTCCACCACGGAACTGATAGCACTTGGAAACAGCGTGAGGGGTTCTTGGAGAATGTTCATCAATGCGAGAGCAGGGAATACCACATCAGCGGTAAGCGGCTCTGCGTGAGTCCAAACGTAGTGGGCGAAAACAGTAAGCGAAATCATAAACGGGACAGTCGACCAGATCGTTACGTATATAGAGTGGACGAAGCGCGATTTTCTGTGGTTGCGAAGCTCCTTCTCATTTCTCACATACAAAAGACGCTTGAGAAGGGGCATCTCCCATGAATAGAGTTTGAGAGATTTCATGGCCAAAAAGATATCGGTGGTGATTCTGTTTCTCTCATCTTTGAACTTCATCTGCTCCTTATTTAGTCTCCTGAAGTACCTCACAATAACCCAGTTTATGGGTACAAATCCCAACAGAACGAGAAGACCAAAGAAGGCGGAGTTTCCAACAAGGCCATACAATGACCAGAGGCATATGATGAGCTCAAGTGGTGCCGTTACAAAGGTCTCAAGTGACTGTGTACAACTTTGCACCCTAACTGCGTCGATGGAGGAAAGATTAACCATATCCCCAAGTGCTCTTTGTGATCTGGCCAGTGCGGAAAGAACTAAAGACTTTTTGTAGATCAAGGAAGCGAGCGACGTCCTGGTTGACAAACCGGCCTCCAGAATCTGAAGAACGTACTTGTTCTCGAGAGCCACCAGCACCATCGTCACAAAAAACATCGAAAATGAAATAAGTAATCCTTTCAACATCGGTTCAGGCAGCTCTGAACGCTGTGAGTCAATGAACTTGATGAGAAGCCTCAAAAGCTGAGGGTTGATGAAGCTTATTACTGAGTCAAATCCCTCGAGCAGGAGTGCAAACGCTAATAAAGGGCCAAATGAGCGAGCCAAGCAAAGAGCGAGATAACCCTCGGATCTTCTGGCAGTAGGCTTGTTCCAGTACTTTTCGACTTTTGCAGTAAATTTCTGTACAAGAAAATCGGGCGGCGCAGGCGGTACCGCGTCCACGTCAATGGTCTGATGTGTGTAGGAGTTGGTGATAAACGTGTTCATCCAAGAGAACGTAACACGCTCGATAAGGTGAGGGTCTTTCAATCTCAACAAAAGACTTGGATCGTTACTGTATGCCAAAACTAACTTATGGGTTGGTTTCCAGAACCGCCTCAGCGTCTCCAAAATAGCGATGGATAAGCCCGTAGCGAAAGCCAAGATCGCAACCGAAGCCGGGGGGTGGTCAATAAGGTGGAAATGAGTGTGATGATTCTGGAAGTAGAATATAGCATTCATCGTCGACATTGCGGGCCAGAATGCAAGAAGTACGCCCGATGGCATTGGCGATACAGAGGTCTCGATAACATGAATGGGTAAAACAATAAGCAAAGTTGTAGCAGTAATGGTGGTAACCGGAAAAAATGCCGGGCTCAGTCTGTCACAAGCAGCTGCAAATACCGCCCATAATGCAACGTGAAGTACAACAAGGCCACACCGGAAGAAATGGTAAAAGCCAGCGTTTTTAGGTGTTATTGGCCCGAACCTCGCTCTATGGCGCATATTCCATAGTTGAGGTACGCCTGTTAGAGCTGTGGTAGCAAATAGCACAAGCAATGCATTTAGAACGAATGGTGGGTTGAAAGAGTTAGTGCCGTCTGGCGCGAGGGGCGAAATGACCCACGAGGTGCGCAACTCTGAGTGCTTCATGATGCTTGCAAGAATGAAGAGAAGATAATTTAGCTCAGGTTACGCTTGGAGCGGGCAGTTAAATACCCTTTGATGGCGCTTAGATGGGCGCTCAGATGGGCGCTTGGGTGGCGTTTCGATGGCAAACGGCTCTGATGTAGGTACTGTATATAGGGCAAAGTGTCAAAATTCACTCATGTCGATGTTCTAACTTCAGAGATAGGGGGAGATAGGCTGACGTGTATGCAGTGCGATGTATTCTTGGTGGTTTGTGGACGCCACTGAAGTAACCTTGCAAGCTATGATTCAGAAAAGGGGGGAAACGCGTGATTTTGATACCGGAATGACTAGGTTGATTTCCGTTGTGTAAGCTAAAAGCGCAACCCACTGGTTTTTCTATCTCCCAGGCATGTTAGCATTCTTCAAGCGGTTTAAGTAGTTAAGGCTATTTGGGAAGAATTGACGTCTATCCGTTTCGCTGAGTGCTATAGGGAACTCAGAATTGAACGTGACGACTTATGCCGGAGTAGCAATTTTAAGGGTCGGTTTTATTTAATTTGGCTGGGTCTTCTCGAACATCACATAGCTTCACTGTGAGGAACTAGATGTGGTTTGCAAAGTTGGGAAAAGAAGTTTATTGTGTGGTTAGCTGCCAAAATCTCGCGAACTTCAAAAACCAACCACGCTGCCAATTGACTAGCATGCAATTGGACCCAGATCAATTGGGGGCAAAAAAGAGTAAGACCCATGTAACTAAATTATTTCTCAGTTACCATTTTGCTCAACAGCCGCACATATCGGGCTATTCAATTGTTCCCATGAGCCGAGGACTTCCCCACGGTTCAGACCAATCTGCAGTATGGTAAACAAAGATAAAAGTTACACCCGTGCACCAGCAGCAGATTCCCGATGAAGTCAGCCAATATTGGCGTAGCCATTTGATTCTCATAATTTCATCCAGGGCATACGGCTGATCCACACGGCAGTGGTAGTTTTCAGAAACGAGGGTCCGGGTCCACGCGATGCACATGCCCGGCCGCCGGCTCCGAAAATGAGTGGCCAATCAGAGGTGCGCATTTCACGGCGCCGGACTTGGAAAACCTGGAGAAGAGGTGACATCCGAGGGTCGTGCGCGAACAGATCCATGTGCCCGAGGCAGGGATGAGCGGCAGCAAAACTAAATCGTGGCAAAGCCTGCCAGGAATTTTGAGAACAAAATGGCCCTGCTTGCCATTCCTTACTCTCCTTCCCTTTTTTGAGACTAAAACCGCCCGAAAACTCCCCGTCCCTGGCCGGATCTCGCGCACCCCGGAAATGCCTTACAAATCTTCACCCGCTCATTGGCTACAGTGCGCGCGCTCCACACGCCCACTATATAGGCCTCGCACCTCCCCCACTGGACAATTTTTTCCCTCTCCAGTCTCGGATTCAAACAACAACAAAACTTCTCCCCACTCACCAAAGAATGTTGTCTGCGTCTAGAAGATCTGTGGCCCAGGTGCCTCGGTCCGTGCGTGGCCTCGCTACCGCCGGAGTAACCAGAGATTCCAAAGTTCACCAGAACTTGTTGGAGGACTTCTCCTACATTCAGTACAAACAGCAGTTGGAAAACGTCAAGATTGTCAAGCAGAGATTGAACAGACCTTTGACTTATGCCGAGAAGTTGTTGTACGGTCACTTGGACAACCCCCATGAGCAGGACATCGAGAGAGGTGTCTCGTACTTGAAGCTCAGACCCGACAGAGTTGCTTGTCAGGATGCCACCGCCCAGATGGCTATTTTGCAGTTCATGTCTGCTGGTATGCCTCAGGTTGCCACTCCTTCCACCGTGCACTGTGACCATTTGATCCAGGCCCAGGTTGGAGGTGCCAAGGATCTTGCCCGTGCCATTGACCTCAACAAGGAGGTTTACGACTTCTTGGCCTCGGCATGTGCTAAGTACAACTTGGGTTTCTGGAAGCCAGGTTCCGGTATCATTCACCAGATTGTGTTGGAGAACTACGCTTTCCCCGGTGCTCTTTTGATTGGTACTGACTCGCACACCCCCAACGCTGGTGGTTTGGGTCAGTTGGCTATCGGTGTCGGTGGTGCTGATGCTGTGGATGTCATGGCTGACTTGCCTTGGGAGTTGAAGGCTCCTAAGATCATTGGTGTCAAGTTGACCGGTAAGATGTCGGGATGGACTTCGCCCAAGGATATCATCTTGAAGTTGGCTGGTATCACCACCGTCAAGGGTGGTACCGGTGCTATTGTCGAGTACTTCGGAGACGGTGTTGACACCTTCTCTTGTACCGGTATGGGTACCATCTGTAACATGGGTGCCGAGATTGGTGCCACCACCTCTGTGTTCCCCTTCAACGACTCCATGGTCGACTACTTGGACGCTACTGGCAGATCCGAGATTGGCCAGTTCGCCAACCTCTACAAAAAGGACTTCCTTTCTGCTGACGAGGGCTGTGAGTACGACCAGGTGATTGAGATTGACCTTAACACCTTGGAGCCTCACATCAACGGACCTTTCACTCCCGATTTGGCCACCCCTGTCTCCAAGATGAAGGAGACTGCTATTGCCAACGGCTGGCCTCTTGAGGTTAAGGTTGGTTTGATTGGTTCTTGTACCAACTCCTCTTACGAGGACATGACCAGATCTGCCTCCATCATCAAGGATGCTGCTGCTCACGGTCTTGCTTCCAAGTCTATTTTCACCATCTCTCCTGGTTCCGAGCAGGTCAGAGCCACCATCGCCAGAGACGGTCAGCTTAAGACCTTCGAGGACTTTGGCGGTGTTGTCATGGCCAACGCTTGTGGCCCTTGTATTGGCCAGTGGGACAGACAGGACATCAAGAAGGGTGACAAGAACACCATTGTGTCTTCTTTCAACAGAAACTTTACCTCCAGAAACGACGGTAACCCCGCTACGCACGCTTTCGTTGCTTCTCCTGAGATGGTTACTGCCTACGCTATTTCTGGTGACTTGGGTTTCAACCCTCTCACAGACACCTTGAAGGACGCCGATGGTAAGGAGTTCAAGTTGGGCGAGCCCCGCGGTGTCGGTTTGCCTCCTGACGGATACGACCCTGGTGAGAACACCTACCAGGCTCCTCCTACCGACAGAGCTTCTGTTGAGGTTGCCATTGCTCCTACTTCCGACAGATTGCAGCGTTTGACCCCCTTCAAGCCATGGGACGGCAAGGACGCCGAGAAGTTGCCCATCTTGATCAAGGCTAAGGGTAAGACCACCACCGACCACATCTCGATGGCTGGTCCTTGGTTGAAGTACCGTGGTCACTTGGAGAACATCTCCAACAACTACATGATTGGTGCCATTAACGCTGAGAACGGTGAGGCCAACAACGTCAGAAACTGGTACACTGGTGAGTACGCCGGTGTCCCTGACACTGCTGCTGCCTACAGAGATGCTGGCCACAAGTGGGTGGTGATTGGAGACGAGAACTTCGGTGAGGGTTCCTCCAGAGAGCACGCTGCTCTTGAGCCTCGTTTCTTGGGTGGTTTCGCCATCATCACTAAGTCGTTTGCTCGTATTCACGAGACCAACTTGAAGAAGCAGGGTTTGTTGCCCTTGAACTTCGTCAACGTTGCCGACTACGACAAGATCAACTGGGATGACCAGGTGGACATCCTTGGATTGACCGAGCTTGCTCCTGGCAAGAACCTTATCTTGAGAGTGCACCCCAAGGAGGGTGAGGCTTGGGAGACCGAGTTGTCGCACACTTACAACATCGAGCAGATCGAGTGGTTCAAGTACGGCTCTGCCTTGAACAAGATGGCTGCTGTCGCTGAAAAGAAGTAAGCGCTGTGTATTTAACTCCAAAGCATCTGATTCCGATTCAGCGTAGAGAAAGTAGGCAGAGCATGAAATATTCGAGGAGAAAAAAAGAAAAAAAAGCGCAGTTCACTGGAAATTTTTATCCAGCAGAGTTGCGGGTTTTCTTGCGGACAACAATTAAGCTGGGGGGCTTAGTGGTGTCTCACCTTAGAGATCTGCTGCGGCTGAGAGATAAGGAACTGGTGAGCAACCCGGAACCCACGTGTGGAGAAAGTTTGGCCCGAAAAGCAAGAGACAGTATCCAATGTAAAATATTTCGTCCATCTCGCAATTGCCAATACTATTACGGAATTGCTCAGCAGGTACCCTCGCTTTAAAAATTTTCACTTTCTCTCTACTTCCACGCACGCCCAGAAATTTTTCACTCTTCACCAACACTTTTCATCTTCATATCCCATGAGCGAATTGACCCACCCCTCGATCAAAGACGGCTGGTTTGCCGAAATCTCCGACACCATGTGGCCTGGATCTGCCATGTCGCTCAAGGTTGAGAAGGTTCTTCACGTGGAGAAGTCCAAGTACCAGGATGTGTTGGTGTTTAAGTCCACCAACTGGGGAAATGTTCTTGTTCTCGACAACTGTATTCAGGTTACCGAGAGAGACGAGTACTCTTACCAGGAGATGATTACTCACTTGGCCATGAACTCTCATCCTAACCCCAAGAAGGCATTGGTGATTGGTGGAGGAGATGGCGGTGTGTTGAGAGAGATGTTGAAACACTCGTCCATTGAAGAGGCGTGGTTGTGTGACATTGACGAGGCTGTTATTCGTGTGTCCAAGAAGTACTTGCCTGGTATGTCCAAGTCTTACGATGACCCAAGAACCAAGATCCACATTGGCGATGGATTCAAATTCTTGAAAGAATACCAGAACACGTTTGATGTGATTGTCACCGACTCTTCTGACCCCGAGGGACCTGCCGAGTCGCTCTTCCAGAAACCCTACTTCGAATTGTTGAAGGGAGCCTTGACTGAGAAGGGAGTCATCACCACCCAGGCCGAGTCCATCTGGTTGCACATGGATATCATCGAGAAGTTGAAGAAAGACTGTAACGACATTTTCCCTGTGGCTGAGTATGCCTACACTTCGATTCCCACCTACCCCTCTGGTACTATTGGATTCATGGTGTGTTCGAAGGATGCCAACGCCAATGTGAAGAAGCCTGCGAGATTTGAGTGGGACCAGGAGTTTGTTGACGAGAACTTGAAGTACTACAATGCTCAGGTGCACGAGGCGTCGTTTGTGTTGCCCCAGTGGGCCGACAAGAAGTTGAACCGGAAGTGATGAACTGGTGAAGTAGAAGGTTTGGCTGAATTCGGTAGTTGGAGTATTTGAGTAGAAATGAATGGACAGAGTGGTGACGAGGAAACATGGCCGTAGCCAACTGACAAACTTGAGTGAGAGTTCTTCGTATGATTCAGCATTGAGATAGCAAAAGGAGATCAAAGTCTCCATAGTGTCTATCGTCAAGCCTTTTAACGATTTTTGTTTTTACTGGCCACCAAACTACCTAGCGGGTTCGGCGATGTGATATTTCAGAGCATCTTCGCTCCTGCACACCTACTTACCCCAGATTGCCACTATGGCTCAACTCAGCGATGAGCAGCGCAAGCGAATCGTATGTTTCCCCCCTAAATTACTTCACCTTGATATCTGTTACAAATCAGCGTAATTCTAACTCCAGGACGAAAACAGAAAGAAAGCACTCGAGCGGCTTCAGCAACGACGAAGCAACGCATCTTCACAAGTCAGTGGCGGCGAAATACCAGTGACCAAGGTGGTGCCGCCTCTTCCGAGTGTTCAACTCACGCCTGAACAGCGTGATCGGGTAGCCAGAAATAGAGAGCGGGCTCTTCAAATTCAGCAGGAAAGACTTAAAACCAACCGGGATGGCACCCAGCCAATCTCAGTTCCTGAGATACGAAAACCCAAGCACGACCGGCCGTCAATCCAGAAAAAAGACTACATTGAGTATGACTTTTCAACCATGAAAGACAGCAGGGGAGGGTTTCTTGACGAAGAGAACAAGCATGGGCTACGGGGACCGGAGGAAGAACCTTTATCTCTTCAAGAGTGGAAGGAAAAGCAAAAGAAAGACTTGCTTGTTAAAGACCTAGCGCCGCCTTTGGATCTCGCCAACGCCCCGAAATGCTTCGAGTGTGGATCGTTGGAAATCGACCCCAACCTCTATACAAATTTCCAAGCACGAGCATGCAGAAGATGTATGAAAGACAACCCAGGCAAATACTCCTTTCTTACCAAGACAGAATGCAAGGAGGACTATCTTTTGACGGATCCCGAGCTTCGCGATACCGGCATCTTGAACCGCATTGAGAAACCCAATCCTCATGGATTCTCGCGCATGCAGCTCTTTCTTCGATACCAGGTTGAAGAATTTGCTTGGAAAAAGTGGGGCCTGGCTGAGGGACTCGACAAGGAATGGGAAAAGAGAGAACAACAGAGGCTTCAGCGAAGAGAGAAACGGTACCAAGACAAGTTGAAGGAAATGAGAAAGAGAACCAGAGCAGAAGAGTATACTCGGAAGCTCCGAAATGGGCAGTCGCTTGGGGAACGTCATGAGCATGAATGGTCGGCGCCGCTTCAAATCGGCGATAATGAAAGGTTGGTAAAACGACGTTGCACAGACTGTGGTGTGGAAGTCGAGGAAGTTTTGATCTAGGGATTTTTTTGATAGAAGTAGCAATAGAACAGCCGCGATTTTGATTCCTAGTGAACTTGTCAAGAGAGCAGTTTTGCAATTGCAATTGGTGAAAGGTGCTTGTGGCTTTTCAACATTGAGATGCTGAAGTGGCCCTGTGACATATGATATACGAACTGAAACTACTGCGGATGCTTCCCAAAATTTCTCAATTTCAAAAATTCAGCTTCCTTTTAACCGAAATCCCAATTACCTTCGATTTCGCCTCCAGTTGGCCACCATACTCCATACTCCATACTCCATACTCCACGCTCCACACGCCTGCACCACCCGAACCGCTAAACCCGAAATTATGCCAATAGCAAATCGACACATAAATTTGGAAATCACCACATTCTACCATTTTACCTCGTCAACTTGTGTGACTTCCATTCAACGACGCACTGCGAGTTCTCATCACCCCCATTCGATTGGAACTCGGCACATCCAAAAGACCAGATCTGTCACTGCGCGTTCCTCAATGTTCTGTCAATCCATTTTTTTCAGCCATTTCCGGAGTCTTCTATTTATGGTGTGCACACGACCCCTCTCATGGAAGCCGGTGGAATCTTTACACACGCGCGCCGTCGTCCAATTTGCAGCTATTTAAATACCAGTCCCACCCTGTTCACCCGTCACATCGAGAAAACTAAGCAACATGGCTGAAAAAGTTGAAACACATGAGTTCACTGCGGAGATTTCCCAGTTGATGTCGTTGATCATCAACACGGTCTACTCCAACAAAGAGATTTTCCTCAGAGAGTTGATTTCCAACGCATCGGATGCATTGGACAAGATCAGATACGAGGCTCTCTCAGACCCTTCCAAATTGGAGTCTGAGCCTGAGTTGTTCATCAGACTTACCCCTAAGCCTGAGGGTAAGGTTCTCGAGATCAGAGACTCTGGTATCGGTATGACCAAGGCTGACTTGATCAACAACTTGGGTACGATTGCCAAGTCTGGTACCAAGGCATTCATGGAGGCTCTCTCCGCTGGCGCTGACGTGTCCATGATTGGTCAGTTTGGTGTTGGTTTCTACTCCCTTTTCTTGGTTGCCGACCACGTGCAGGTGATCTCCAAGCACAACGACGACGAGCAGTACGTCTGGGAGTCCAATGCTGGTGGTAAGTTCACCATCACCTTGGACGAGACCAACGAGAGAATCGCTCGTGGTTCCATCATCAGATTGTTCCTCAAGGAGGACCAGTTGGAGTACCTCGAGGAGAAGAGAATCAAGGAGGTTGTCAAGAGACACTCCGAGTTCGTCTCCTACCCAATCCAGTTGGTTGTCACCAAGGACGTCGAGAAGGAGGTCCCTGTTGAGGAGACCGAGGAGGAGAAGAAGGCTGATGAAGAGGATGACAAGAAGCCCAAGTTGGAGGAGGTAGACGAGGAAGGCGAGGAGAAGAAGGAGGAGAAGACCAAGAAGATCACCGAGACTGTCACTGAAACCGAGGAGTTGAACAAGACTAAGCCTTTGTGGACTAGATCTCCTTCGGATGTGACCCAGGACGAGTACAATGCGTTCTACAAGTCCATCTCTAACGACTGGGAGGACCCATTGGCTGTCAAGCATTTCTCTGTTGAGGGTCAGTTGGAATTCAAGGCCATCTTGTTCATCCCCAAGAGAGCTCCTTTCGATGCTTTCGAGTCTAAGAAGAAGAAGAACAACATCAAGTTGTACGTTCGCCGTGTGTTTATCACCGACGAGGCCGAGGAATTGATCCCTGAGTGGTTGTCCTTCGTCAGAGGTGTGGTGGACTCCGAGGACTTGCCATTGAACTTGTCCAGAGAGATGTTGCAGCAGAACAAGATCATGAAGGTCATCAAGAAGAACATCGTCAAGAAGTTGATTGAGACTTTCAACGAGATCGCCGAGGACTCCGAGCAGTTCGAGAAGTTCTACTCTGCTTTCTCCAAGAACATCAAGTTGGGTATCCACGAGGACCAGCAGAACAGACCTGCTTTGGCCAAGTTGTTGAGATTCAACTCCACCAAGTCTTCCGAGGAGACCACCTCGTTGTCTGACTACGTCACTCGCATGCCTGAGCACCAAAAGAACATCTACTACATCACTGGTGAGTCCATCAAGGCTGTGGAGAAGTCTCCTTTCTTGGAGGCTTTGAAGGCCAAGAACTTCGAGGTGTTGTTCCTTGTCGACCCAATTGACGAGTACGCCATGACTCAGCTCAAAGAGTTTGAGGAGAAGAAGTTGGTGGACATCACCAAGGACTTCGACCTCGAGGAGACTGAGGAGGAGAAGAAGCAGAGAGAGGAGGAGATTAAGGAGTTCGAGCCATTGACCAAGGCCTTGAAGGAGATTTTGGGTGACCAAGTCGAGAAGGTTGTTGTTTCGCACAAGTTGGTGGACGCCCCTGCTGCCATTAGAACCGGCCAGTTCGGCTGGTCTGCCAACATGGAGAGAATCATGAAGGCCCAGGCTTTGAGAGACACCACCATGTCTTCTTACATGTCTTCCAAGAAGACCTTCGAGATCTCCCCAAGATCGCCTATCATCAAGGAGTTGAAGAACAAGGTTGAAGCTGACGGTGCCGAGGACAAGACTGTCAAGGACTTGACCACCTTGTTGTACGAGACCGCTTTGCTCACCTCGGGCTTCACTTTGGAAGAGCCTTCTTCATTCGCCAGCAGAATCAACAGATTGATTTCTTTGGGTTTGAACATCGAGGAAGAGGAGGAGAAGTTCGAGGAAGAGGCCGCTGCCACCGAGACCGCCTCCACCGACGCCCCTGTTGAGTCGGCCATGGAGGAGGTCGATTAAACGACGTAATGTATTTAATAAGAGAACGGAAAAAGCCTTGTAGTAATTTGAGAGCGGGTAGGGAAATCCATTGGTAATGAATCTATGTTGCGGTAGTCTTACTGAGAATATCCATCTTAATTGCACCGAGACTTCAATTGCAATCGTAACAAATTGATTTACTCCACAGTGTACGCTAACTGCGCAAGCTCACTAATATAGTCCAAAACAGAAGTGGCCTGTTCACTCGTGAGAATGTCTTTGTCATGTTGCAGGACATACCTGAGCACATCAAGCACTTTACTTCGATACGCACTAGGGAATGGTACCTTGTCCGTCTCTGACGTACCCTGCACTAGGTCACTGATCAACACCACTGCTGCTCGTCTCAATATTGCATCATTTTTCGTTGTTTCGAGCTCTAGAACACCAATTGCACAGTCCAATGCCAGCTCCAAGTTTCCGACAATGCCTAATGGCTTGGTCCTGCAGCATATTCCAAGAATTGACATCGCCGACATTCTCCATCTGATATCCCTGGTGACACCTCCTGTTCTCCGTATAACTTCGAGAACTCCATGGCATATCTCTTGCGCAGTTGTACCTCCAAGTGCTTCATTCTGCAGTTGAACATAACGTAAAAGGACTTCACCAATTCTTAGTTTTTCTTCAAGATCTCCCTCTGTGATGGTGCCGGTATCTGATTCTTCAGTTCTCTCGATCTTTCGATCGTCCTCCTTTTCAGCTTCGCCTTTGTCAGAACTGTAGATTTTCAAAAGAATCGGTAATACGTTTCCTGTGTCCCACGCAAGCAAAGAGTCAAGACCCTTGATCACGTTTAAGTAAATGTATGGGTCAGTGTCTCTGAGCTGAACAAGATGAAGTTGCACACAAAAGTCGACGCTGATTACGTCACTTCGTTTCTCCACTAATTGACGAAGGAGGTACAAACCATGAGCCCGAACAGGAACCAAAGGGTCGTTCATGTTGGCGATTGCATGTGTCAACTGTCGCTTTTCCTGCTCGTGGTCAGAATCCGCTGGCTGTTCACCTTCTAAAAGGGACGATATTCTTACTTTGAGTGCTTGCGCTTGACGGTTATCGCGAGGAAGATAATCTTGAATGTGCCCAAGTTGTTCTCGACATTCACCGTTCAAGGCTGAGGGCTGCGTCTCCGAGATAATAGCGGAGAGTAGTTCAAGAACCACAGGAACAACTTCGAGTTCATCTTCGTCATCTGAGTCCGCTTCATCTTGCTGGTCCTCATATATTGGATTCCGAAGAAGCTTGGCAACAAGCTCAAGTATCTCAAGAGGCGTTCTAGCTAGCGAGTCTTTGAACTTGTTAACGATACCTTCGAGAAGTCTCATGTCAGCTATCTGGACAGTCAGCTCTCCAATGACTTTGACGTCACCGAGCCACCTTGCGAGGGTGGTAACGAACAAATGGCGGACGAGATCGTCATCCAATTGAGATAAAAGATGCATCAAAGCCTCCCCTTGCTTGTCCAAGCGCTCTATTAATTCCAACGTTTTCTTCTCTGTCGAACCAAGAGAAGCCTCCGTATTGGCAATCTCTACCATATTGTTAGCTCCCATTCGGAGGGTCCACTGGTGCTCGGCGGCAAAATTTCGACCAAGCAAGTTAATTAGCTCGTCGCCACATTGGCGATCCACTGTCGAGAAGACACCAACAAGAATATTTTGTGCCACTTCGAAGCCCTTTTCATGTGACTTGCAGAATGCGTAATAAGACCAGAGGGCAACGAAAAGAGGTGCAAAAATCGCCTGCACGACCTCAAAGTTCAATCCGCCATTTATTAGCAGAATTAGGACGTTGATGTTGTTGTTCAAATCCTTTTCGGACACCAACACCAATTTGTCCACATTTGGTTCGGGGTCCATTGTATTCCAGATTCTTTTGAAAAGGAAATCTCGCGCAACAGCCTGGTTTTTGAAGAAAAGACGATCAATGAAATGGCAGACGCAGCTGCCGATTGTGGGACGGTTGATGTTGACAAGAAGATCATAGCATTGAGTTCCAATCAGCAGAAAATAGGTGGATGTAAGCACCGTCTTTGGCTTTGTGAGCAAGACATTTGCCACATGGTCGAACTTTTCAACGTTTGTCTCTTCGCCCTGTCGAAGCCCAAGTACAAATTCAATGAGAGTGAGTACTCCGTCGGGCCTCTGGTACGGGAGAAGTTGAAGTTTGCTCATCACGAACAGTTTGAAGAATCCAGGACTCTTTGTGTTTACCAATACAGAATAGTCCAGGTAGAGCTCGTACGTAGAGCCCCACGCCGTGATGTCATCGAAATCGTCGAGCACTTCTTTTCTGGTTGCTGCGTTAAAGTAGGGCGCCGAGGCGAGAGTCAGTGCCACTACGAGAAAATCCAGGTATCCTGAACCACGCATAAGAAGATCAGACACATCGGATTTAGTAGCAAATAGCTGCTTGAATCCTCGGTAGACTGTTAGTAGTAGACGTTCGTGTATCGCGTATCTCTCAGTGTAGGTGTTTCCCTCAACAGGAAGTTTATGAACTGTCAAGGGCTTGTAGATCTGTTTGCCAAAGTCATTCATCCGCCTTTTTTCGAGCGGTATGCCAATGGCGAATGCCGAGATCGCCGGATATATGCCGAATACAAGAATAAGATTCACTAGCCTGCCAAAGGTTTTTATATCATGGAGAGAAATGCTAATGATTTCTTTGGCCTTCTCGTCTTCTGATTGTTGTAGTGAGAGCAGCTGGATCTCGAGAAGCAAGCCCATCAACTTCAGTGCTACCCAAACGTAGTCAGGAGATGACTGCGGCCTCTGTACTTCAGGTTGTGTATCGACTCTTTCTTCAATTCCAATATCGAGCAATTGAGTCTGCAAATTCTGGATCGAAGTCTCCTCCAATGTCAGATCTAGGAGGGTTTCTAGCTTTTGAAACGCAAGATCCAAAGGCTTGGAGCCGAGGTACTCTGGCTTATTCAAACCCTTACGCTCGGGATAGACGTCATTATATTCGCGTTTCACCGTTGTCTGCTTCCGCACTGCAAATGGGTTTTTTGCCATCGAATTCCTGGAGTTAGAGCTCGTCAGTGTGCACACTGTACAAGTCCAAAATTTATCGCACTGAGACGGCATCGCATCTCTTCTCATCAGAACTTCAATCACAACTCAAGATGGAGACTTCGCTAGATCAAGAGGATATGGACTCTATTGTGTACGAGGCACGTGTGGGAGATTTGGATTCCTTGACCGAATTGTTCACCAAGTACGTGTCTCCCACCATTCTTCCAGGCATCAAGGATGATATCACCTTCAGCACACCTCTTCATATGGCTGCTGCAAACGGCCACACCGAAGTGGCGAAGTACTTGTTATCACTCTTGCCCAAAGAGGATGCCGAAAAGATGGTCAACAATCAGAATGAGAGCGGCAACACCCCATTGCATTGGGCATCATATAATGGGCATCTTGAGATCGTCAAGCTCCTTGTGGAAGAGTATGGCGCGGATGTTTTTCTCAAAAACTCGCTGTCTCATGACGCCCTCTTCGAGGCCGAGAACAACAATCAGGCGGAGGTGGAGAACTGGTTTCTTCTGAAGTTTGCAATCGAGAATGACGTCAAGGTTGAGGACGACGGCGAG
Source organism: Hermanozyma aechmeae (assembly GCA_030583085.1). NCBI lineage: Eukaryota > Fungi > Ascomycota > Pichiomycetes > Serinales > Metschnikowiaceae > Hermanozyma > Hermanozyma aechmeae. Next base: position 65,869 of record JAJMHA010000017.1, on the reverse strand, counting down.
AACACAAAAATTACATATACGCCTGGGTCTGAGTCCCATGAACTTGACAAAGAAGCTTCGAAGGCTCAGGACGAGCTTCGAGCCCTGGAAGTGACTTCGCAGACTGAGAAGTTGGCTCTTTGAAGACACCTGCCTCCAACTCTTGATTACACGAAGCCTCGTATTGGGGCCTATCTGCGAAAATAGTACAGACAATTCCGAGCTTTTCGGGTTCTCCTGACCACGTTTAGACCTCGAAGGTGCTGCCAGTTTTACATAGTGCTGACCTTATGCTAAAGAAAGCACAACAATTCCGAAACTTCGTGCTATTCTCCGTGTTCAGAAACTATACTCCTGGCTCCAGCGTTAACGTGGCAGACGTGTCTGGGTGGTTGACGCCTCTTACGGGACTCCAGCATCACCAGGAATGTGTTTCATCCCCCACCAAACAACAATAATAGAAATCTTACAATCACTCTATATATGCCACTTCATCATATCCCCGTATTTCCTCCCCTGCCTGTTCCTCCTCTCTGGCCTTATCTGGTGACATGGTCGTGCGCACGACCATTTGAAAAAAAGCGAGAAAATCGAATCGCCTCCAACTACTAGACACAACCATGAGTGACTTAGGCTTTGATCCTAGCTTGAAGAAAAAGAAGAAGCCTAAAAAGGTCGACGACCCAGACACCGATAGTGCCACCCCCTCGGCAGGTGCTGCCGCCGACGACATGTTCGCCGGATTGAAGAAGAAGAAGACTAAAAAGACCGAGGACACCAGCTCGCCAACCCCAGACGACTTGACCGCCTCATTTGGCGACCTCGGTTTGAAGAAGAAGAAGAAGAAGAGCACCAAAGCTGCTACCACCGATTTCGACGCCGAGTTGGAAAAGGCTGGTTTAGACGAAGTGGCGGGTGTTCTGGACGACGGCAAGGTGTCAATCCAGGCGCAAATTGGATTACCTTACGAGACTCTCTTGTCGAGATTTTTCGAAATCTTGAAGAAGAACAACCCCGAATTGGCTGGCGACCGGTCTGGTCCCAAATTCAAGATTCCTCCTCCGGTGTGTCAGAGAGAAGGATCCAAAAAGACGTTGTTTGCCAACGTGCAAGAAATCGCCACCGTTTTGCAGAGAAGCCCCGAGCACCTAATCCAGTACTTGTTTGCTGAGTTGGGTACTTCGGGATCTATCGACGGAGAAAAGAGATTGGTGTTGAAGGGTAAGTTCCAGCCCAAGCAAATGGAGTCTGTGTTGAGAAGATACATCATTGAGTACGTCACATGCAAAACTTGCAAATCCATGAACACGGAGTTGAAGAGGGAGTCGGCGAACAGATTGCATTTCTTGAGCTGCCGGGCCTGTGGTTCCACCCGGTCCGTTTCGAGTATCAAGACGGGTTTCCAGGCCCAGATTGGCAGAAGAAAGAGAGTTTAATAGGGGTTCTTGTATACTACATCATACGTTACATAAAACATGTAGAGACGTATTTGAGATAGTGTCCCACACTTCGTGGGAGGCAGCTTGCACTAATGCTGAGTAACTTGTACTAGTGCCGAGAAGCTTGCAACAATGTCGACCACCACCAGACTGCAGTAAATGTGCATTCCTGATGGGGCTCGTTTCTCAAGCTCGAAGTTGTTTTCGAGTAATCAGCGGCACTCTCCAGTACTTGACAATGGCATTACGCAAGTGAGGCCACCGTGAATCGCGAAAAGTCGCTCGAGATGGTCGACAATAAAAGTTCGGGGTAATTAAATTCCAGCTATTCAGGTGCTTTACAATTCCTCTCTGCCTAGTATAATGTTCTTATTAAACAACCATCAGCGGAGCTGACGCAGGAGCAATTGGCTGCTCCCAAGATTCCTATTCACGTCAGTTTCAACAGCTCAACGAGTTTTTTCAATGGCACACACCACAGACTTACGCCCGTCGCCATCATCATATAAGTCACAATCTCGCCCTTAAGCTTTGAGGGTGGCTGCTTGTCCTCCAAACCCGAAACAATTTTGGCTATGAATGTTTTGTGTTGTTCGTCCAAAGAATCAAACACATCGACTACTCTTGAAGAGATCAACGTCTTGTCGCGGTCATTGAGTGGACTCCCTTGTAGAATGGTGGTCAAAATGTGGGGTACATCCTCCAAAGGAACCGATGCAGATGTCGAATTCTCAGACTTCATCGAGCTCAGTGAACTCACAGGACCAGCAGGTGGAACCTGAGAAAGCTTCGCTGAGCCAGGTGAAGAGCCCGGTGCAGCTGAAGGGGCCAATCCGTACAAACGAGTCAGTCGCTTCTTCGAGCGAGCGGAATTAATGCTGGATGTCGACAGATCACGCGACAACATTGGCGTGGGGCAGTCGTTCCACCCTTCCATGAGCTCACCGTTCTGGTATTTCGTCATGGTTCCCTGTGGGTTACGAATTAAATTGGTGTTTAAATCGGTCCGCGCCAATGTGCAGGCCGCGTTGTTATGGCGTTCACGCATTGGTGATGGCTAAGGTGCGGTCGAGAAGTTCGTCAATGGTGGGCCGTTGTGCAGGATCAAGCACTAGACATAGCCCAATTAGATCAAGGAGCTCCTTCGAGTAGCCGAGAGTATCGCTGGGAATCGAGTACTTGCCTTGGGATATGGCCACGTTGAGGTTGGCGCCTTGGTCGATCTCAAGCTTCTCAAAAGGCGAAAGTCCAAAACAGCAGCAGTAGAGTAGACAGCCCAAAGACCAGATATCAGACTTCTCCGTGATCTCGGCATTTGTGGCCACATCCATGAGCTCGGGCGCACGATATGGGAGAGTACAGTGCTCCAGGGCAAAATCCGTAAGCGTGAGTGCTTGCTGACGAGACCGAATCGAGACACGTGCCTTCCCGCACGAGCCCAAATCTGCCAAAACCGGTAGTCCTTCGGCCAGCAACATCACGTTGGCGGGTTTGATGTCCCTGTGTGCGTATGGGCAGAGCTCGGCAAGTTCGGTACCAGCACCAGCGCCGTCCTCATCGTCTTGCGGGAGCATAAGCGCAGACTCATCTTCAACATCCACCTCGGCACCTGTGCTTGTGTATTTGTGCAACGTCCGCACACCACGTAAAACACCCACAAATATTCTCAAGATCTCGGCCTCCTCGAGGGAGGTGTTATTCAACACATTGGCATTGATGACGTCCTGAAGCGACTTCTCGAAATACGGAAGGAGAATGTAGAATGTACGCGCTCCATCGACACCACTGACTACTGCCTCGTCTATGGAATGGATCACGTACGGCGATTTGGCAGCAGCAAACCGGTGATAGTTGCCAACCTCACGCATCGCGTTGGTAAACGTGGCATCGCTGCTTCCGTATGGACTCTGGATTCGCTTCATAGCGAAAAAGTTGGTGGCATTGCCTTTTGGGGCCACCAAGTACACGTGGGAGAATCCACCTTCTCCTAGAAGCCGCACAATACGATATCGTGTGCCATTCACAGAGAAGCCTGGACTGTCTGAAATGCAGGGGCAGCAGCACGAAAAGGGCCCTAGAAAACTCATTGCAAAATCGGTGCAGCCTTTCAAGATGGAAAGAGACGAGTTCAGTAGTTGAGAAGCAGTGCTTTGTGCAGGACATTCTCTCGTGCTAACTATGAGTGAAGCTCTTCAGCAACAGCCCAGTGGCGAGGAGTCAACCAACGGAAGCAACGAGAGCGTTGCGCTGTTTCTTTGCACCGACGAACTTCTCCGTGATGTTTTTTCGCTTGTTCAGGACGTGGAAAAAGGCACGTTGGCCCGCAAAGATTTCGACAACACAGCCGGTGGGCTCCGGCTCAAGCTAGCCGACTCCAAACGCCGGTTGCAGGAAATCGAAGGCGTCATAGAAACGTTGGAAGATCGCGAGGAACGGATTAAGGTTATTCAGCAGTCTAATTCCGATAAACTCAAGTTCCTTGCCCAGTTTCGAGACCGGGTTCGGCGCGACCTAGCGGGCGAATCCCAATGAGCCTGCGAGCCGCTTATGTGAAATAATTGGCAGAAGTTCTTGCAGTTCTCGATTTCAATGTCAATTGCAGACGCTTTGGATCTCAACCTGTGCTGCCGTGACTCTGACCACGTGACCATTCGAGAAGAGCCACCACCCAACAAAGAAGCCTACTAGCTCCGATAACTAAGGAAAGTGAGCGTATCCAGTTACGCTGGACTCGTGAGCCCCAAGAGGACAGCTTTTGAGTACGAATGGGCTACTTTTCGTTCGGTTTATCCTCCTGATTCTCACCACCTTTACCCATCCATAGACGCCTAGCATGTGAAACCTGCGAAAAATCCACCAAAATTCCTCGCCAGCCAAATCACAGATTTTCAGGTGCCATTTCTTCGATGCCATCATCGGGTGGGTCGTCCCTCGCGCTGCGCGTACCGCCCGATCCGGTACGCGCCTACTACTTTCTTCAACCAAAACACCAGTGCGAGCTTGAACACTAGCGCCGAAATAAATCGAACACCATGCCGCCAACTATCCCATCACGTGACGAAGCACTTGCCGCTCTCAAAGAGGCGCCGGCCCTCTCTGTCGGAATCCTCATTTTCGCTGGCCTCTTTCAGGCCATATACCCCAAGGACTCCAAAGCGCTATTATTGAGCCCGTCTGCTCCGCTCGACTTCAACTTGAACGCTTTGTCTTTCTACATTTTCCCGCACGTGAACTGGTTCCATCTTCTTCTTAATTTGGTGCTGTTGTACCCGCTCTTGTCTCGCTACGAACGCGCCCATGGAACCGTGTACACTGGAGTTACGATAAACTTGCTTGCAATGGTCACAGCACTTCAGTACTGCATTGTTGGCCTCGTTCTCTATCCTCTGGACTACGCCGGTGGACTTTCGGGAATCGTGTTCTCGCTCTTGGCGTTCTTTTGCTACAAGGAGCACGTGGCGTCTCCCGTGATAGCCACCTTCAAAGTTAACGGAACAGAGATGCTGATTCCCACTCTCTATTTCCCCTTCCTTAATTTGTTTCTTGTGGGGCTCCTCATTCCCTCGACCTCGTTTTTCGGTCACTTGTTTGGTATCTTTGCGGGATACCTCTTGGCCATGGGGAAGATCAACTTCTTGTTTCCTCCGCTGAAAGTCTTGTTGTTTATTGAACTGAAAGTTGAGCCAGGCATCTTGCAGCTTCAAAAACTCGTCAACTACATCAAAGAGGCCGACGCTGTTGCCGAGCGTGGAGTGTCTTATCAGCCCATCTTGAGCACCGACTTGGAGGTGAGCGCAGGTGCCAACGAAGGCTTCTCAAGGCGCCTTGGTTCTACTGAGGAGTGAACGCATGAGATTTAAACCCCTGGGTAGCCGGTTCCTCCATTGACCCATAAACTAATTCGAGCATAGATCCAATGGGCCAAAAGTAACATGGTGGATATCATAATCACAACACTTGTAAATACCCAGGACCTGAATTCTCCGACCAATCCCATTTGCTCAAACCCGCACTCTTGGAATTATTTTTTTCCAGCCCCATATTCTTGTCCTCTCGTTCTGAAGGTGCCATATATACATCCTGCACCTACTCCACTTTTTGTTTTGGCAAGAACCCTGCAAGAATTTGGACCACGCCAATTCCCATATGGCCGACGCTACTGTGGCTGGCAGCCTGGAAAAGCCCGCGCTGATCCCCGACAAAAAGAAGAAACGGCGTTCCAAAAAGAAAAGATGGGGCGCTTCCGCCAAACCACCTCCAGATCTCAAATTGGAACCACCAGCAGTACTTTCTACCCCGCAAAATGAGAAGACGCTCAGTCCGAGAAAACAGGCTATTTTGCGTCACAGGAAGATTGCAAGCGAATCGCTGGAGTCGGGTTTCTTGCAAGAGGTGAAGATGAATAGGGCGAAGAAACCTGGCGCGGAAATTGAGGATGCCCAGCCTACGGGCTCTAATCTCGAAGACAAGAGTCTGCTCTTCCATTCGCTGATGGCACGTGTCACTGTGTTTCATGAACAAATCCCGGAGCCTGGCACCCTCAATGGTTCTGGTACTCTACTAGGACACGGCGAGTTTGAGATTTTTCTGCTCCACAACGGCCGAGTAACCTACATGGCATGTGGCCGGTCGTTTGTGTATCCTTTACTTCCGAAGCTCAAGCTACTCCGCACTGGCTACCGTGATTTTGTTCTTCCCTTAGTCAACCCGCACAGATACTGGAAAATCAGCCTTGAAAATATTGACGAAGACGGGTTGCGACGGTTGGAGGGCGTCCTTCGAAGTGTCGTGAATTACACTTCGTTGAACTCAGCCGCTGGTCCAGATTCTCCTGTGACTCCCCAGCTATTTGCCTCGCATGCTCAGCCTAATCCAGGTGCGGAACCGACTGCCTTGAGCCCCGAGAATCACCGCATAATTCCCTATTTTAACGACATACCGGAGTCTCCTCCCTCGGCGCCAATGTCGCCCACCCACATCAACTTCTACGACGAACTACCTGATTTACTGCTAGATAAACCCCGCGCGATTTCCCATAAATCCATCACGTCAGGGATTGCTAGTTTCAGTGTTTCGCAGATTCCGGAGGTGCACAAAGCACCACCTGTCAAAATGACTGATGCCAGTGACTTCAGAAACCCTCGGATTGATCAAGCTCATGCAGGGCACGTCAATTCAACAAAAGCCAGGGTTCATCACCAGTCGCCTTCGCGGCAGAAGGCCCACAAGCCTGCCTCTGATGCATCGTCCATGGACTCTCTCTTGGATGAGTACGAGGAAAACATCAGCACCACGAAATCCATCAACTACAATCTTCCAAAGATGCCGTCACATGCCAGGTCCTTGGCTTCAACTGCACATGTGCAATCTGTGAGGTATCGGAGAGGTGACGTAGTGTTGCACACCGAACGAATGAGCAATTTGGGCTCCAATTATGACGACACAGAGGACAAAGTCGCCAGTTCCAGACGCGGCCGCCGCCTCAGCCACGGCAACCGATCGAGACGGTCGCTGCCCAGCGAATTGTATACCTCGGTAAGCAACTGGATGGAACCAGGAAAGGCGGTACCGCGCAACTTGACCCACTCCAGGTCAACCTATTCACTTGCAAGCAGAACCAGTGCCAATGGCCACGTCAACTTGGCCGATACCTACAAGGAAATCTACAAAAGCATTACGCTGCGGAATCTAGCGCAGACTGCTCGTGAAACATCGGGCTCGACAAGGTCAATATCTGCAAGGTCTGAAGCTCCACAAAGAAAGGAAACTGCCGTCCGTCTGGTGCACGGAATCCACGAAAAGTCGTCAAAGGACAGTTTGAGTCTGTCTGAAGTGTACAAACTTCTTAGTAACCGGGAGCCGGCTCCAAAGGTGCAGAACAGCATCGGTCGCTTTTTCGGCTGGTGACTGTAGTATTTAATGCGCTCCGCAAGCGAGTGATTGGCAGCGTAAAAGAACAAAAAAGAAATCCGGGATAGTATCCACGATATTGAAGGAAAGCAAAGTAGCCACTGGCTCTCGCTGCTAGCACATCGAGTGGTTATAGCTGGTGAATCTATATATGAGTTATGATGTAACAGGGATGACGAAATCAGGGCAGTAGACAGTAAAATCGACAACGTCTTAAGAGCTTGACTTCAAGTTAGTTGCAAGAAAAAAAAAATCCCCCTACCAATGTTCCTATCCGGTTCTGTTGTGTATTATGTACAGATCATGAATCGTTGGCCTACAACTGAGGGGCACCAGGCACAGGGTTTCCGTTGGCATCTACCAAACCCTGCTGCATCAACATCAACTGCTCGCTGCCTGCAGATTCGAACTGCAAACCAGCACCGATTTTGCTGGTGTTCTTGGAGTGGTCGATTTCGCCCGAGAACAAAATCGAAACTGTGGGTAACACTCTCTTCTCCATGAAAACACCGACTTTTCCGGTAGAGTCCAACTGGCCTCTGAATACAGACTGGCGGTACTCGTACTTGGCACCAATGGTAGTCTGACCCTCAACCACAGGCTCATATCCAATAGGAGTTCCCATCAAAGGGTCGGTAATTGGCTTAACAGTGGCAGCCAACTGAGTCTCAAGACCTGCCTCGACTTTGTCTGTGACTTTTCTCCAGAACGTACCCACAAGGGCACCCTGAGCCTGCAAAGAAGCAGTAGCAATCCAGTTACCGGCATTGTATCTAGCAAAATAATTAACAGCCGAGTCAGGAGGAAGAGTCACAGCCTGTCTGGAGTACATGGCCTCCAAACCAACAGCCAATTTGGGGGACAAAGACTGCAACAACGAGGCCACAGCAACACCAGTGAAACCACCGTTCAAGTACGAGGGGTTCAAAGCCTTCATGTTGACAGAGAAATCGTTAGCGTGATAGTCCTGCTCAACCTGGCACATGACAGGCTGGCCGTGGGCAATCTGCAACGTGACCTTCGACACATTGTGCTCGTCCCAGCCGTAGTTGACTTTACCGCTGAACGACATTTCGTTGTCGACATTTCCCTGGACAAAAAAGTCCTCCTTAGCATAAAGAGCAGAAAATGCATAAGGAGGCAACGATTGCGACCCGATAGACAAGGTGTGGGATGTCTGGAAAGCCGGGTTCAAAGAGAAGGCCTTGTTCAAGTCGGCACGCAAGCCGGTGAAGAAATACTGGTGCAAGAAAACATCACGGTTGACTTCCTTGGTGAGGTTTTCGATAGTGCCGGGGTTGATCAAACCCAACGACTTTCTGTGTTCGGAAATGGTGATGTAGACGTCGTTCAAGTAGGAGAACACGGGATTCAGCGACCAAAGGCCGTTTTGCTTGGGCACCTCGGGCATCAAGTGAGGAAGTGTGGGGATTGAAATCTTGGAGTGGTCGACGACCGGCACTGGATCCGACATTTGTGGCGTTGTTTGGCTAGAATGGTAGACAGGCTCGCTCAAGGTGAGAAAATTTTCGGGCGAGCAATCGGAGGTACTGGTGCGCAAGAGGTGGAGATATGTGGAGGAAGGCAACGGCGGATGAAGAATTTGTCTATGGTTGTTTTTTGTACTTGTTTTTTGTTTGTTATTTTGGGAGTTTGGGGCGCTCAATAAGATTCGCGTGCTAGATGTGGACGATCTGTAGCAGTTTGTTGGTGAGTGCAAGGAAGCTACTCAAACGGAGTTGTCAGCGACAGGAGCAGAATTACGGAGCCAGATTTACTGCCACGCCTTATTAAGAAAGCTATTTGCTAGCACCTATAACTACGATTCCTGGAAGTTGGAATTTCTGATCTGCTAACTCCGGCGATGGTCAGATAGGCCAATAGTGGTATATTCCACCAGAAGAAGCAGGCAAATTTGACGACGTATTGACTGCTAAGTGCGGCCCGCTTGGCATGTAGTTTGGTTCATTTGCCTCCTGATGAACTCAATTCATGAGTCCTAATCAATTTCTATAAGCACAGGCAATGGCTATGTGCGACACTGGGCAGAAAAGGGCAGAAAAGGAGAGATCTGAGATGGAAAGGAGGGTTACACCATGAACTTGTGATAGCGGTCATTGGTAATTATACGGAGACCTATGACAAGAGAATCAGCACCAGTACATGGCCTCGGTCTGAAGCAATAAAACCGAACAAGACCATCTCGAGGGGACTTCCCGATACTTTATATCTTCTCTTCTGACCCTCAACGGATTTTATATCCAATTTGCGCCGTTTCGAATCGGCCAAACGCCGCAAACGTTGATCGACACCTGAAAACCGGTTCAGTAGTCAAACTCCCGGACACGCAGTCAAATTGCCCGAAACGCAGTCGAAGATTGTTTATGTGTAAGTTAGTGGTATGATTCGTATCTTTGCTGCATTTATGATGGTCAAAATGGCTACCTTTTGCCGACGATTCAGGCTGGCTCCAGGTGACGTCAGCGCGAAACTCCGAGGCCGAGAGGTTCAATCGATCAATTGCGCCCCAAAAGGGAAATTGATATTTGGCTTTGAATTGGATAAAAGGCAAAAACTGAAGAAAGAAAAAGTGCAATAGCTCGATATAGGTAAACAGCCAGCCGGGACCGGCAACTGCTGCACTACGAAGTCTCAGGGAGCTGAACCCGGCATCTTCTCATCCAGATCTTCAGACATTCAATCGTAACATTTCCGACGTCTCATTTACTCTTTTTCACGACTGTTCCGACAATGCTCATTTTCTTCCGCCAATGTCAGTTTTCTCCGGTGACTTCGATGCATCACCTGTTGCTGCGATGGTCGATCTACGACATGCAAACCTCCATGCCGTAATTCGCCCAGGAAAAGCCGTCTCCCTAAAAATTTGAAACTATACAAAGAATCCCCCACGCCGCCCCGACTGGTCGTACCTAAGTTCTCGCTCTCCCTATTGCCAATTATCTCGGACTCGGTGTTTCCGCATCAGGTGATGCATACAGGTAGCGCACTATAGCCCTCCGGCCTAATCTCACCACAGCATCCCACCTTCAGAAACTCCCACTTGTACCACAAACAGAACACACACAATGCCGGTTTCTTTGGTCAACGCCACATCCGGCTGGGTGGTCTATGCGCCAGACAGGCCCCTTGTCAATCAGACAATCAACTTCTACTCCAACATGGCTGGGTTTTCGATAGCGTCCGACAGCGCCAAAAAGGCGGTGCTTCTGGCCAACAACAGCACCACCACGGTGACGGTGGTACTCGACGACACCCGTGCCTCCCACGCCACCATCGAGCGTCTTCGGGCGTCGTGGTTCGACAAGTTCGCTACTGCCGACTGGCGGACCCTCTCACCCCACGTGACCTTCGCTGTCGACAACTTGGTGGAGGTGGTGAAGCGGCTCCGGGGCTTTGAGTACCCGGTACAGCTTTTTCCCAATGAGATTTGCCCCTCGGAGATTTATGTGTCCGATCCCCTCGGCAACTTGGTTGGCTTCACGTCGGCGAAAAATGCCATGACGCTCAATCCGCCAATGGCGCGGGTGCCTGTTGAAGACGAAGGCGCCACTGTGATGCTGGCTAGTGTCTCTGAGTTTTCCAAGGCCGTCGATGTCGGTTCTGGAGGCAGAAACATCGCGGTGATGACTTCGGGCGGTGATGCTCCCGGTATGAACGCCTGTGTGCGGGCGGTGGTGCGGGCGGCTATTTTCAGAGGCTGTAAGGCGTTTGCGGTGATGGAGGGCTACGAGGGACTTGTGCGGGGCGGCCCAAAATACATTCGCGAGATGTCGTGGCTGGATGTCAGAGGGTTTCTTTCCGAGGGAGGAACCAAGATTGGAACCGCGCGGTGTATGGAGTTCAGAGAGCGTGCTGGCCGCTTGAAAGGATGTAAGCACTTGATTGCGGCAGGAATTGATGCGCTCATTGTGTGTGGTGGTGACGGTTCGCTTACTGGTGCCGACTTGTTCCGGGCCGAGTGGCCCTCCCTCATGGAGGAGCTTCTCAAAAACGGCGAAATCACCAAGGACCAGTTCCACAAACACAAGCACCTCAACATTTGCGGCACCGTTGGTTCCATCGACAACGACATGGCCACCACCGATGCCACCATTGGGGCCTATTCGTCACTCGACCGTATCTGCAAAGCAGTGGACTACATCGACGCCACGGCCAACTCCCATTCTCGTGCATTTGTCATCGAAGTCATGGGCCGCCACTGTGGCTGGTTGGCGCTTATGGCAGGCATTGCTTGCTCGGCCGACTACATCTTGATTCCCGAGAAGCCCAGTTCGCTGAAGGACTGGCAAGAGCAGATGTGCGACATTGTGTCGAAACATCGCGAGAAAGGCAAGCGCAAAACAACGGTCATTGTGGCTGAAGGCGCCATCACCCTGGATTTGGACCCCATCTCCGCCAACGAGGTCAAGAATGTGTTGGTTGAACGTCTCGGTCTCGATACCCGAGTTACCACGCTTGGTCATGTGCAGCGTGGAGGTACGGCCGTAGCATACGACCGAATTCTTGCCACGCTCCAAGGTGTCGAGGCCGTCAGGGCGGTTTTGGAGTCCACGCCTGACACTCCGTCTCCTCTCATTGGTGTCACTGAGAACAAGATCATGAGATTGTCGCTCGTGGATGCCGTTAAGATCACCAAGTCGGTCGCGGCAGCCATTGACAACAAAGATTTCGACAAGGCCATGAGCATGCGCGACTCTGAGTTCGTCGAGCACCTCAACAACTTCATGGCCATCAACCTGGCCAGCCACGAGAAGGCGTCACTTCCGAAGGCAGAACACAAGCGCATTGCCATTATAAACGTTGGTGCGCCCGCTGGTGGTATGAATGCTGCCAACTACGCCATGGCCACCTACTGTATGTCTCGTGGCCACACGCCCTACGCAATCCACAACGGCTTTTCGGGTCTTGCTCGTCATGAGTCTGTGCGTCTGATGAAATGGCTTGACATTGAAGGCTGGACGTCGGTGGGTGGCTCGGAAATCGGAACCAACAGGGCGTTGCCGGAGGAGACGGATCTCGGCATGATTGCGTACTACTTTGAAAAGTACAGCTTTGATGGACTTATCATCGTGGGTGGTTTCGAGGCGTTTGCATCGTTAGACCAGCTTGAAAAAGCCCGTGCAATGTATCCGGCGTTCCGCATCCCCATGGTGTTGATTCCTGCCACCATCTCCAACAACGTTCCAGCCACCGAGTACTCGCTTGGCGCCGACACGTGCCTCAACTCGTTGATGGACTACTGTGACGTCATCAAGCAGTCTGCGTCGGCCACCAGAGACCGTGCGTTTGTTATCGAGGTGCAGGGTGGAAACTCTGGCTACATTGCCACGTTTGCATCCTTAGCGTGCGGTGCCCAGGCTTCCTACGTTCCTGAAGAAGGTATCGATCTTGCGCAGCTTGAGCTTGATATCAAGTCGCTCAAGGAGGCCTTTGCTTCCGACGGCGGCAAGACGAAATCGGGCAAGTTGATCCTCAAGAGCACCAACGCCTCAAAAGTGTTGACAACCCCGGTGTTGGCCGAAATTATCCAGCTGGAGGCATGCGGAGAATTCGACACCAAAACGGCCATTCCGGGCCACGTTCAGCAGGGTGGATTGCCTTCTCCAGTGGATAGAACAAGAGCAACCAGATTTGCAGTTCGGGCTGTGCAGTTCATAGAGAGCCAGCAGGACACGATCTCAAAGTACAGAGATTCTTTGAACTTCCCTGCCGACGACCGCAAGCTCGCGGAGACTGCGGCCGTCTTGGGTGTCAAGAGCTCGAAGTTAAAGTTCACTTCAATTCGTAAGGCGTACGACTACGACACCGAGATCAAGTTGAGAATGCCAAAGAAGATTTCGTGGCTGAAAACAAGAGACATTTGCGACCAGATGGTGGGACGGTCCAAGATTGAGCGGGCTCTATAAATGAGCTACTCGTTTCTAAAGAATTAACCTCCACCAGAACATTAAATTAGCACATTCTATAGGAAAGCGTGTAGAAGTAGATACTGTGGGGTCCTTACTCGCGTGGTGCTGGTGGAGCCTGCACAGAAATGGCCAACCTAGCGTCTCTACTCCACGATGCTGATAGTATGTCTCCGTCAGCATATCTAGCCGGTGAAAACGTGGCATTATTCTAACATCAAGACGTGGTTCTCTTGCTATCTGGTTGCACTTCAGAGGAATTGGGAGACCTCAGGGCCCAAGTCAGACACCTAGACCACAACCTTAGAGAAGCTTCGGCCAATGTGAAGGCCCACGATAAGGAGGCCGTTGCCAAAGCGATCAAAAAGCTATGGGGAGCGACTAATTCGGCGGATTATAGAACCAACACAGAGACTTTTCGTTTTCATGGCGAGCCAGTTCCTCCTGAACACCACCGAGGCACCATTCTCAGCGGTGAAGCCGCCGTCGCCCTAGAAATTGAAGCACACACCTTTGGCGACCTCAATTATACGGAAACAACAGTAGAAAGAACAGGTCACGTGAATCTCTCCAACGTGACAGGTTCTTTGGTTTCCTGCTCTGCTGACGCTGTTAACGTGGACACTGTGCGTCGTTCCTTGGTCAAAATTGCGGCCAGTGGAGCTGTGTACGTCAAAAATGCTCGACATTGCTTGTTCGTTGTTGACTGCCACCAGCTACGGCTCCACGACTCCTTCAACTGTGCAGTTGTTGGTCACGTGACCTCGGGCAGGATGGTGATTGAGGCCAGCAGAGGCATTGCGGTTTCAGAAATCGCCGTGGACGATTTTGATTGGCCTACACGCACTGAGCAGAATCCGCATATTCTGAGATTGTCTACTGCGGCCGAGAATGCGGTTTTTGAGGTCACTGCATTGAGCCAAATACCCCACACTATCCAACGGCTAGGGTTGGAGCAAGAGGTGGCAGAAGACTGAACCATGCGAATTGCTTCTGCTCCATTTCTCTAAATGAATTGAACCTCACGCAGGTCAGAAGCGGGGCACCGTGAACTGAGAAGCGGGGCCCCCACGAACTAGTCACTCATCACGCAAACGATGACACATCGATGGGAAAAGGAGACTTGAACTCCGCTTAGCAAGGAGGTGGATTTCTCGGCTAATCACGGATATGTGTCATAGTTGCGTACCCCAACTCTGAAGCCGTATAGCGTGTTGATGCCGCGCTGAGGGTGCCGCGACTTGCCGCTCGGTGCCGCCAACACCCGCTATTATCCGTCAACATCCGCGTGCCGTGCCACGCTTCCCGCCACATCTCGTGAGCTATATAATCAGGTGTCGGAATCCTGATTAAAATATCCAATTGACTCAAAAATGGCTCCAGTAATCACAAGACCCTCCTCAGAGGATGATCTCACATCTGTTGGTTCAGACCGCATTCCCCTTGGAGAGTATCTCTTTCTCCGTATTGCCCAGGCCAACCCTCGCCTTCGCTCGATTTTTGGCATCCCTGGTGACTTCAATTTGAAATTGTTGGAGCATTTGTACAGCGATTCTGTCGCCAACAAAATGGACTTTGTGGGTATTTGCAATGAGTTGAACGCGGCCTACGCGGCTGATGGATACGCGAAGGTAATTGACGGGTTGAGCGTTCTTATTACCACATACGGTGTCGGCGAACTTTCGGCTTTGAACGGAATCGCCGGTGCCTTCGCCGAATTTGCGCCTGTTTTGCACATTGTCGGTACAACATCGTTGGGTCAAATGAGACAGGCTCAACAAGCTGGTGTGGCCGATATCAGAAACATACACCACCTTGTGCAAAGTAAGAGTGCGTTGCTTGCCCCAGACCACGACATCTACAAGAAAGCAGCCTCTCATTTCAGCGTGGCGATGGAGTCGTTGGATGACAACATCGAGGCAAACTTGCAGAAGATTGACAAGGTCATTTCGACTATCTTGCAGGAAAATAGACCTGGTTACCTCTTCATCCCCAGTGATATTACCGATTATTCTGTGCCAGTGAGTGCGTTGAACAACACTTTGCAACTCTCTGAGTTGAACAATGCTGAGATGTTGGAAGACATCACGGACAAGATCTTGTCGAAGTTCTACAGATCTCACAACCCTTCTATTTTGGGAGACGACTTGGTATCCAGGTTCCACGCCAGGAGCGAATTCCAAAATCTTGTTGCTAAGTGTCCCTCAAACTTCGTCAAGTTGTTTTCCACTGCCATGGGCAGGAATGTGAACGAAGAACTTGACAACTTTGTTGGTGTTTATCAGGGCATTCTCTCTGCTACTCCTGAGATTACTGAGAGTATGGAGCGCAGAACTGACTTCCTCTTGACGCTCGGGCACATGAACAACGAAATCAACTCTGGCAAATACTCCACCGACTTCTCAAAAATCTCCGACTATGTTGAAGTAAACCCCGACTACATTCTCATTGACGGCGAGTACGTGCAGTTGAAGAACCCCAAGAACGGAAAGCGGGCGTTCGCCTTGAAAGATTTGATTGCCAGTTTGGCTTTGAACTTCGACGCCAGCCAGCTCTTGAACAACTGCGGCCAGAATAACATTACGTACAAGTACTTCCCTCCCCAAAAGGGTCATTCGGAGAAGATTGACTCCGAAGTCATCACCCAGAACAGATTGATTGACTTCTTCAACAGCTACCTCCAGCCCAACGATATTCTCATTGTTGAGACTTGCTCGTTCTTGTTCGGAGTCTCCGACCTCAAATTCCCTCGCGGAGTCCGCTTCTTCTCGCAGAACTTCTTCGGTTCCATCGGCTACGCTCTTCCTGCAACCTTAGGCGCCAGCCGGGCCGAGAGAGACCTTGGCACCAACAGAAGAGTCATCCTCGTTCAAGGAGATGGGTCTGCACAAATGACGATCCAAGAGTTGTCTTCCTACATAAGGCACGACATCCAACCACCCAAGATCTTTTTGCTCAACAACGAGGGCTACACTGTTGAGAGAGTGATTCTTGGTCCCGAGAGATCATACAACGATATTCAGGACACCTGGAGATGGACCGAATTTTTCAAGATTTTCGGCGACCCGGAGCAAAGGAAGCACACCGCGAGAAAGGTGGAGAATATCGAGTCCTTGGCGCAATTGGCAGAGTTGGATACCGGAAAGATCGATATGTACGAGCTTATGTTGCCTAAGCTCGATGTTCCTGATCGGTTCCATCGCCTTCTTGCGAACTAGGAGGTTTTGGACTAACTTTGAATACGGGCCCTGGAGGAAGCGGCTCCGCGAATTGCGCTCTACAAGGGCGACTTATAGAATATAGTAACTTGATTATCACGATAATGAATTTTACAATGGATATAGACTACGCGAGCTGTTAAGTTCGATTGTACCGGGGTTTTACAGAGCGAAATATACCACCTGGTTCCGTGGATACTCCGTCAATACCCTGCATAGTCTCGGCATCTACATCCACTTCCGAAAGGGAACTTCATACTGCAAGCGGGAAAAAAATATTTCGGTTTCGACAGTGACAGCTTCACTAAAAAGCCTGTTAACTTTTGCGCCGCTTGGCCCTTAGAGTTACCGCGTAGTTTTATGATTTCAGCTCAGCTCCACACTATAATCTAAGCTTTTGCGCTCGGCCCGAGTCTATTCGTATTTACCCCACACTGCGCGCCCAAGCATATAAATTGCCCAGATCCTCGGGCGCCGGTGAGCAACGAAATTTTGATCAAGAGCACAGAATGGGCGTTTCAGTTCAAGCCGAAAAATCGTCGCCTTACATTTTCAAGCCCACGGATCAAACGGGCGTTTCGTTCAGTGACCTTATCCAGAAGCACCTCCCCCTCGGCGAGGAAGTTCACGATGCCTATGCGGTGACTGGAACTGAAGAAGACGGGTTCTCGGCGGTGTACAGAAACAAAGCCACCGAAGCAATCAAGTTGGCGTTGAATGAAGACCTCACCACTTACTATGCGCTTGTCGCGGCTGCAGCCAAGGCCTATGCCGAGAGACCCTGTTTGGCATGGAGACCCTACGACTTCAAGCAGAAGAAATCGGAGCCATATTACGTGGAAATCAGCTTCCAAGAAACACAGCGGCGTGCACTGGCCTTCGGCGCCGGCATCCTCCATCTCTTGCAACACAATCCATTCAAATTAGACACGGAACCCCACGCCAAAATCGATGCGCACGATTCCAACTATCGCTCTTATGGCGTGGACAACCTCTCCTTTGTGCTCACGTTGTACCTGGCCAATCGTGCCGAGTGGGTGATCACCGATTTGGCGTGCACCCATTACTCCATCACCAACACGGTGTTGTACGACACGTTGGGCGCCAACACCTCGGAGTACATTCTTGAGCTTGTAGAGTCGCCAGTGGTGGTGACCAGCTACTCGCACATCGAAACAGTGTTGGAACTCAAGCGGAAGAACCCCAAGCAGTTGGCCAACTTGATTGCCTTGGTGTCCATGGATCCTCTTGGCTGCGAGCTGGAGTCGTCAGGTCATCGCCTAGTGGAGAAGGCGCGCGAGCTCAACGTTGAGCTCTACGATTTTGACCAGGTTTTAGGCGTGGGCGAGATTTTTCCAAGGCCCCACTTGCCTCCTCTTCCCTCTTCCGTATACACTATCTCTTTCACCTCTGGCACCACGGGTCTGGCACCCAAGGGCGTGGTTTTGACTCATGAGAACGCGGCGCTGGGAATTACGTTCGTGCTCACTGTTGCACCGCAGATTCTGAACGACCGTGAGTTGGCGTTCTTGCCGTTGGCTCACATTTTCCAGAGACAGGCCACTGCGTTTAATTTAGTTCGGGGTGGTCTACTGGGTTTCCCGCAACTCAACTATTCGCCCCTCACCTTGGTGGAAGACTTGAAGCTTTTCAAGCCCAAGCACATGGCCAACGTACCCAGAGTGTACACTAAGTTTGAGTCAGTGCTCCGCAATGCCACGGTGAACGCCAGTCTGCCACTCAAGTCGCTGTTGACAAAGCACATTTTTGCTACCAAAGACGCCCGTGCCTCAGTGAAAGACAGTGCTGGTGGTGCTCACTGGATCTATGACAAGACGATCATTCCCAAGATCCGGGCCCAGCTCGGATTCGACAACATGATGTTTGGTATCACCGGCTCGGCGCCAATCTCGTCCGAAACCATCCGCTTCCTCAAGGCGCTGCTTAACATCGGCTTGTCGCAGGGCTTTGGTCTCACTGAGACGTTTGCTGGATTTTCGTTCAGCAACTCTTACGAGGCTAACCCAGGCTCGTGTGGCTCCACGGGAGTGTGTTGTGAAGTGAGAGTAAGGGAACTTCCCGAGTTAGGCTACCATTTGAACGATACCAGGGGCCCAAGTGGTGAGCTCCAGATCCGCGGGCTGCAGATCTTCCATCACTACTTCAAGAACCCTAGTGAGACGGAGAAGTCGCTCAAGGGTGGGTGGTTTTCGACTGGAGATGTTGCCCGTATTGACGCCAAAACCGGACGTTTGTTTATCGTCGACAGAGTGAAGAATTTCTTCAAGTTGGCCCAGGGCGAGTACGTCACCCCGGAGAAGATCGAGAACACCTACCTCTCCTCCAACCCGCTTCTCACCCAGTGCTTTGTGCATGGCGACTCGTTGAAACCACACCTTGTTGCTGTCATCGGAGTGGACCCGGAGCGCATAGTTGCGTTCTTGAAGAACCAGCTGAAAATTCCACTGTCGCAGCTTCAATCCCAAGAAGCCATTCTCGCCCGGGCAAACGAACTTGAAAACAGAGTCAAGCTCCTTCGCCTCTTGACAAAGAATGTCAAGGGCTTGCAGGGGTTCGAGATGATTCGCAACGTCTATGTCGAGTTTGAGCCTTTGCGGATTGACAGAGACGTCATCACCCCGACTGTCAAGATCAAGCGACCCATTGCCGCCAAGTACTTTGGCTCACAGATTGCTGCCATGTACGAGGAGCCTTCGTTGCTTGAACGCGTGAAGTTGTAGATACACGATTAGATGAAATTCAGATTTGCAAATGTAGCGTTTGAAGCGTAGCCGCCTCCACCAAAGTATGAAGCACTTGTGTATTTTCTCATTCTCCCCTGTTGCCTTCTCTCCCGAATTTTGCAGATTCAGTTGAGCTGCCAACGCTTTCACTCTCTTCGTCCTGCACGCGCGCTTTTCTCCTACCCCATCAACATAAATGGTAAGTACCACCAACACCCATACTCACAAAAATGGCAACTAACCTGCAGGTATCTACAATCGCTACCTCGTCCAGTCAGGCTCGTGACCTTGCGGGGCTCTCGTTGATTGCGTCTCACTCGCATATCTCCGGCTTGGGTCTCGACGACAACTTGGTTCCCAAGGAACTGGCGCAAGGCATGGTAGGCCAGCTCAAGGCCAGAAAAGCGGCGGGACTTATTCTCAGACTAGTCCAGGCTGGCCAGATTGCCGGCCGTGCTGTTCTTGTTGCTGGTCCTCCTTCTACTGGTAAAACCGCTATTGCGATGGGACTTTCGCAAAGTCTCGGCCAGGATGTGCCCTTCACGGCTATTGCCGGCTCAGAAGTATTCTCTTTGGATTTGTCGAAGACTGAGTCGCTAACGCAGGCTTTCCGCAAGTCGATTGGCATCAAGATTAAAGAGGAAACAGAAATCATCGAAGGTGAGGTGGTGGAAATCCAGATCGACCGTTCCATCACGGGTGGACACAAGCAGGGAAAACTCACCATCAAGACCACAGACATGGAGACAATCTACGAGTTGGGTAACAAGATGATCGAGGCGTTGACCAAGGAGAAGATTTTGGCTGGTGATGTGGTGTCCATCGACAAGGCGCTGGGCAAGATCACCAAACTTGGTAAGTCGTTCACGAGGGCTCGTGATTACGACGCCATGGGTCCCGAAACCAAGTTCGTACAGTGTCCAGAAGGCGAGTTGCAGAAGAGAAAAGAGGTTGTTCACACGGTGTCTTTGCACGAGATCGATGTGATCAACTCGCGCCAGCAAGGATTTTTGGCGTTGTTTTCTGGCGACACTGGCGAAATTCGGTCGGAGGTTCGTGACCAAATCAACACAAAAGTAGCCGAGTGGAAGGAAGAGGGCAAGGCTGAGATTGTACCTGGTGTTCTTTTCATTGACGAGGTCCACATGTTGGACATTGAGTGCTTTTCATTCATCAACCGTGCCCTTGAAGATGATTTTGCGCCTATTGTGGTCATGGCCACCAACAGAGGAGTATCCCGTACGAGAGGCACCAACTACAAGTCTCCCCACGGTGTTCCTATGGATTTGTTAGACAGATCCATCATCATTCACACATCCAGCTACTCTGCAGACGAGATCAGGACTATTTTGCTGATTCGTGCTGCTGAAGAGGAAGTTGAATTGACTGCCGATGCGCTTGCGTTGTTGACCAAAATTGGTCAAGAGACATCGTTGAGATATGCCTCCAACTTGATTTCCGTGTCGCAGCAGATTGCTGCTAAGAGAAGAGTGGATGCGGTGGATCTTGTGGACGTTAAGAGAGCTTACACGCTTTTCTTGGACTCGAGACGGTCGGTGAAGTTTGTCACGGAGAACGAGAAGCTGCTCATTGACGATGCAGGCAACGTGACGCTCGGCAACGGCTCCGAGTCGATGCAGGTGGATTAGAATGTGTGAAGGGCGGAAAAACGTAAGAAAAGAAATATACGGGAACGAACAACTGGTGAAACTGGAATACCCAGGTGTGTATGCGCTCTTTCTTCAGTGCCGAGAAGGTTGTTGACAGCGATGGCGGCAAGAAATTTGTAACTTTTTTCAAACATTTAAACTTCATTAGATGCCGAATATTAGATCCATGAAGCCGAGGTCCCATTGAGTAGAAATTGACAAACTCGTTCGACCGCCATTTCTCTCCTCTACAGATAAATCACTTTTATATCGCTTATTGTCTTTATTTTTCTTTACTTTCTCTCTTTCTTTTACAAACTCGCCCTGCTCATGCACCTTTGGTGTTCAAGATCAAAGCAATGATCAAGCCATACAAGCCCAACACTTCTGCGAAAATCAAAATCAACACAATTCCCACAAACAAACGGGGCTGGTGCATAAATTGCCGTACACCCTCATCACCCACAATTCCAATGGCATATCCAGAGGCCATGCAAGAAAACCCAACAGACAATCCGCAAGCCAAGTGCATAATTCCCTTAAATAGCGTATACTCCTCATTTGGGTTCAACCCACCGGCGATCAACACCGACACCACAAGGCCATAAACGGAAAGGATACCCGACAAAACCACGGGAATAAGCGATTTCATGATGAGCTCAGGCTTGAAAGTACCAATACCGGCAATACCAATACCGGACTTGGCGGAGCCAATGGCAGCACCGACACAGCTGAAAATCATTGAGGACGCACAGCCTGCGAGACCCAAAAATGGTGCAAAATGGGGGGCAAGCTCTGTGCTGGTGCTCATAGTTTGACTATATTGGAGGAGGAAGTGAGTGGACGGATGACCTATATGGCGGACTGTGCGGGCGTGCTGGACACAAGATAAGGATGGGCCGAATTACTGAAAAATGACGGTATTTGATGTGAATCGGATTGAAAGTAGTCAATTACTCAGAATCGGCACAATTGAGATGCTTCACACCTCTGAAGAATATACGGGTTCGGGTCGAATTGCCTGCCCTGCCTGTGAAGCATCGGAGTAGAAACCCCAAGTAGTCTATACGATACCTTATCTATAGAGTTTGTCAAATATTGCACCGGAACGTTCTCATTCTCTTTTTCACCTATTTATCACTTTCAGGCGTCAAGACATCGCAAGTCAGTGTGCCAATTTAGGTATGCTACACATTGCCGAACTCCGCAATGAATACACAAACTCGGTGCCCTGCCAATTCTCAAGACGTGAATAGCGAGCCTACGCCTAAAAATCGAACCTCCTCAAACTGACTCTGCTGACGTTCCTCCTCCACTATCGCGAACTCATCTGCATAGGCCGCGTGAACCCACAACAACACACTATGAGCGCTACACACTACGAAAAACTCCTGCTAAGCAGACAAGACTTGACACATGTTTACGAGCAACTTATCAATGCAGCACAGAGTAAGATCAGCCAGGCGTTACCGCTTTCTGGTCCCCACGATTCGCTTCGAATACAGGTGGAGAACCAGGTTATCGAAGATCTTACACAGGTATTTGAGCACGCCAAACTGGCATTTATAATTGACGGAAACGACATGGCAGAATCACAAACTTCGATTCAGGACCTTCTAAGTCTTCAGCCGGTGGAGGAGGTGGTGCCGTTTGACACGGAACTCAACAAGAAACTCCGGTCCGTGCTACAAAACGTGGAGTTGGAAACTACAGAAGTTACACGCCTCAGACGTGAATTGCCTCAGCAGGCACGTGACGCCTACGAGTCGTTGGTTACGTCGACGGATCAGGAGGTTACCGCCGTGGTTTCTGCATTGAGCGAGCATCCTGAGCCGGAAGAACTAGAGCCCTTTGAGCAGGTGATACCAGACCACGATGTGATTTTGAGCGAGCTTGCAGCTAGCATTCAGAATTTGCAGAAACTCAAAAACATTCTTCCTGCACAGCGGGCCCAACTAGATACATTGACGGATACGGCCGAGTTTTTGGAGAAGGTCAATCAGATGCAGAGAGAGGAAACGAGGTAATAGTTCGAAAACTCTACGTTTGGCTAGTTAATAGTTTGGGGGCTTGCTTGGGTCGTCGCACCTCTAGGTGTTACAGAGGCGACTCCTGGCACGTCGGCCCCGCAAAGCTTTTAAGGAATGGGATAAAATAGGTTCTGTCATTCTTTCTTGATTATTGTCTCGTCTCTTTTTTTTTTATGCGTTTGTCGATCCCGTTCTCCAGTTCAATGAACTCCTCATCAGTTCAGGTCAGTGAAATGCACACTCCAACAACAAACACCGATCTGGGTCATCGCGCCAGGTACCGCAATATGCGAATCTTACCGCATTCTATTTCGGGCGGTCGCTGCCTAGTTGGCGTGCGCTGAGTTGTGTTGACATTTTCGCCAAAAACGGTAATACCATTGAAATGAGCATCAACGCGGGCCGCTCTCCACAACAGCATCTGGCCCTGCTTACTTCATGGTTAACGTGGCATCTCGATACCTTCAGGCACTCGAGACTGGCACACCGACGCCGTCTCGCAAGCCTCTTTCCTCCTCAAATGTCAATTTACCTTCCTCGCGAGGTAAAAGTCTGGACTTAGCTCAGTTGGCACGGGACATGGACATCGATACTGAAAGTCCTCGATCGTCTCTCAAAGACCGCTACAACACTCCATCAGCCACAGTTTCATCATTCAAAACCACTCCATCGTCAACTTCCTCCTCACTGCTTTCAACCGACACATCCTCGCCAGCATATGAGTACTTGTGCCGAGTTCAGGCTCTCAAATCCTGGTTGGAAGACACGCTTGGAGAAAGAATATCTCTGACACCTGCTGACTTGGTCACAGGTATACGCAATGGTATTCCTCTTGCCAAACTAGCCAATGCATTCTTGCCGTCAAACAGCCGCAGGTCTGTGTATACGGCGGACCTGAGACTCGAGTTTCGTCACACGGAAAACATCAACCAGTTTTTCCGTCTCTTTCGCCATTTGGACGTGCCTGACATATTTCGCTTCGAGCTAACCGACTTGTACGACTCCAAGGATATCCCCAAGGTTTGGCTTTGTTTACATGCTGTGGCCACCATAATCAGTGCTAGAGATGGCTCTATCCGCCCACCTGCAAACTTAGTGGGCCTGCTTCAATTCACGGCTGCCGACTTGAAACTTGCATCCCGGGCATTGGGAAACCATGGTCTCCCCAACTTTTCTAGCGTGGATTCTGACCGAAACGGCGATCACCATAGTTCTTATATGGCCACTGCTATGCTGATGCTGCCAGGGAAGTCTCCAGTTGCCACGCCGCTGCCTAACAAGAAGTCTAATACCTTCTCCACGCTTCCTGCAACTACTCCCCTTACCCCAGGTTTCCAAGCCTCCCAGAAGATGTCAGGATACCAATCCACACATAAAACGTCAGGACGGGGATTGGGAATCTACAGCGGATTGGGAGTGCAACATGACAATGAAGAAAACCCGTTTGTCTCGTCTGCTACCACCAAGCCAGGTCTCAATTTTGGAGCAAGCGTTGCTTCCGCTGATGACGTCAATGTCGTCAAGCTTCAAGCTCTTGCAAGAGGTGCTCTCTTCCGCTACTCCATGTTTGTTGACAAGATTATGCTCCGCTCCTACGATGCCGAGATGACGACACTCTTCTCCGTCATTCGTGGAAACCTTGTCAGAGGAAGAACCGTGCACCGCCATCGCGACGAAATCCGGTTGTTCGAGAAAGAAATCATTGCGGTTCAGACTGCAGCTCGTCTGCGCATGTCACGGCGCCGCTGGCACGTCACGTTAGGAATCGAAGCCGAGTCCAATGTATCGGCGCTTCAGCACGTTGCCCGTGGCCGCATTCTGCGCAAAAGAGTGGGTGAAATCAAGAACGAACTTTGTGTCTCACAATCGAATGTGATTCAATTGCAGTCTTTGATCCGCAGAGCTCCAGTTTATCGATGCGTCAGCCAGGTCGCACCCGTGCAGAAGCAGCTTGTGCCAGTGGTGACGGAATTTCAAGCTGTTTGCAGAAGAGTTCTCTACAAACAAGGCGGGCGTTCCGCGATTTTTAACTCAGAGAACGTGATCAACTCGGTGGTGGAGTTACAGTCCCTAGCACGAGCTGCAGTAATGAGAGGACATCTTCGTGTTCAACTCCGCCAGCTTCATGAGTGTCGTCATTCGATATTCACATTGCAGTGTGTATCGAGGGGCGGATTGGCGCGTACTCGAATCATTAATGGTGTTCTCTTTGGTCTCATGGACAGAGACGACATGTTGAGCGATCTCGTTGCTAAAGCGAGGGGCGACAGGATTCGGAGAGAAATTGCAGCTACAAAGACCAAATTATCCTCGGTAAACGAGCTGCTGATCATTGATCTCCAGTCCAGGTTTCGCGGCATCTTGGTGAGGTTCCGTTTGGAGACTGCCGTCGATGATCTTTACGAGCAGGTCTCGCATGTCATTACTCTTCAGTCGTCTGCCAGGGGAGCTCTCATCAGAATGGATCTCAAGCACATGAAAACATACTATAGCACCAGGGTGGACAAGGTTGTCCGTGCCCAGGCGATTTTGCGCTCCAAATACACCCAGGCTGCGTACCGCCAGTTGATAAGCATGCGTGATCCTCCTGTATCCGTTGTGAGACAGTTTGCGCATCTTTTATCTGAGAGCGGTATCGCCTTCACCGAAGAAGCGGAGTTACTCAAACTTAAGGACCACATTGTGGAGAAAGCCTCAAAGGCCGAAGACCTCGAGCAGCAAATTGACCATTTGGATATTAAGTTGGGGCTTTTAGACAAGAACAAGATTTCGATCGAAGACTTCGTCAAGAACGGACCTCGCTTCAAGACCTACAAACCACCGCAAGCATCCACAGCTGTGCGTCAACTCGACGGCATAAACCCCAGGGCCCGTCAGCGTCTCGACCTTTACTCCCATATGCTCTACTTCTTGCAAACAAAACCGGCTTATTGGATCAACTTGTACAAGCATCTGAGCCAGCCATCCACGCTTAGATCGCTTCAGTACCATATCTTGCAATTGTTTCCACTTTACAACTGCTCAATCACAGAGCATTCGCGCGAGGAGTACTTCTTTATCAAGTTTATCTGTGCTTTAATGGAGCACGATATCCGGAACAGATGCTCCAACATCGCCGACATCACCAAGGCCAAACTGGCCTTGTGGATCGAATTCCTTGTGGATTTGAACAACCAGATCTACCAGAGAACTCATCTCAAACAGCTCATGGGTAAAGTTGTTCAGGCGATCTGCGATGACGAGGAGTTGACATTTGAGCCCGACCCATCTCGGATTCACGAAAATTTGAGAGGAATTGAGATTCGTGTTCATGGAATGTCCGAAAAGCCGAAGGATATACTTCCGCAGGATGCAATCAAGCTCCCTGAGGTCTCCACCATGTTTGTTCAAAACTTGATGGCACTTCGGGAAGCAACTACTGCGTTGGTTGATTTGTTGCGGGTCTCCGTTCTGAAATTACCGTTGCATGTGCGAGTTTTGGCCAATAAGGCTTACAAGCTCTCGCAAATTCAGTTCCCTGAACTTGCCGAGGACAGTCACCTTGCGGTGGCCGGAGTTATAATCATCAAACTCTACATTGGCAATCTCTTGCAGTTTCCTGAGAACTTCGGCTACTCGACAAGAGATCCTTATTCTTCTTCACCCTATGAGGAGTCAAGAATAAAGAACAACTTGAAGTATCTCGGGCGTTCGCTCTTGCAGTTGTTCTCTATGAGACCATTCAGCGACAATTTCCTCAAACCCCTCAATGACTACGTTATGTCGAATGCTGACTCCACGAAAGAGATCATTCGTTCAATAATCGACATCAAGGACCTTGAGGCCGAGTACGAGATGAATGACTACGAGGACCTCGTTGCCAAAGTTCGCCCCAGTCTCACCATGAAAGTTAGCGAAATGATCGCTATTGAGCGCATCGTCCGTGACAACATCGAGGACTTGGCACCCTCAGAAGACGATCAACTCCATGGAGTTGTGTCAGAATTGATGGAACTCGCCACTTCAGCTGCAGATTATCTTGCGCTTTCGGAGATGGGAAACTACACTCTCAATTTGGCACCTTCGACAAAGGAAGAATCTGTTACCGAATCGAAGGTAAAGAACCTCTTCTCGCAGGCAAAGCGGTGCCTCATATACATCCTCCGTGTTGAAGAGGGTGACGACTTGCTTGAGCTCTTCATCCATGGTATCAAGCCACTGGATGAAGCCAAGTTCCGTGAGTTGGTGAAAGAGGAAAATGAGTCCAATCATCGCTCCAAGAACCCACTTGGTGACTTATCACGCATGTCGTATATGGATTTGAAGAGGCAGGCACTCGAAGTCATTTTGCAGCTTGAGAACAAGGGACTCATCAGCAGAAAGAACTCCTTCCAGGCCCTTCTCAATCTGATTGTTGTGGATATCAAAACAAAGCATTCACAGCGCACTAACATCAGTTCTCAGCTCAAAATCGCTGAAGACACCATAAAGAAGTTGACTGAAAAGGAAAGGCTTCTCAAGAATCAGCTCGATGACTACAACGCTCATATCGACAGAGTTTTGACCGAACTTCAGCTGAGGCCAAAAGACAGAAAGATCTTTAACGTTATACCCGTGTTCAGCAAGCAATACTTCTATCATCGCCAGCTCAAGAAGAATAACCGTCTTCCTAAATTCGGCTCCTATAAGTATTCTGCCAAGAAGCTCATTGATATGAACGTTCTCATTGACTTTGGAGGTGAACTTCATGTGCGCAACGCATCTGCTTCGAAGTTGGACTTTATGTTTGGATGCCACAAGACGGGAATGTTCGTGATAGAGGCCGCTAACGGCTCTGTAACAGTGCCTGGTGCATGTGCTTCTATCACATTGGACGATTTGCTAGACAGGCAGTATGCCAAAGAGAAAGAATGGAAGATTTTCGACGGCAATGCTGTGTTCGACACCGAAAACTTGGCGGCACTCATTTTCCGTAAGTTCTACGATATTAAGAAGGACTAAATATCAAAATGGAAAGATAAGCGAATGAAAAGCGAATATCATTTTAGAATGTAAGCTAGCGTGAGAGCGGGGTGGCCTCTCACTTCTGGATGAGGGCCTCGAGCTTCTCTTCTAAAGCCTTCAACCTGGTGTCCTTCTCGAGGCCGGCCTCAACAAGTGTAGAGACATGCAGCTCAAGCGATTCCACAAGCTTGGCGAGACGATCCACCGTGGCTCTCAAAGTTGGCTGATTGGTGTTGGCTGCTGGCTGAGCATCACCTTTCTTGACTTCTTTCGACTCAGCCGCAGGCGTTACCTCCGGCTCCACCTTTGCAGCGGCAGCGACAGCGGCGGGTTCTTCCTTCAACGCCACCGTCGCTGGCTCCTCCTTCTTGACCTCCTCCTTCTTGACTTCCTTTATCACTTCCTTCTTGATTTCCTCCTTAGGCGCCTCTTCTTCTGTCTCAGTAGTGGCGATTTCCTTCTCGGTACTCTCGGGGGACGGTTGGACATCTTCCTTCTTGACCTCTTCCCAGTCTTCGCCCGATTCTTCAATGCGCTTTGAATCTTCGTCATCAGACTCGTCCACCACCTTGTTGAGAAGATTGTCGACCTTGGCAGAAGAATCCTCCTCGGGTTCTACAGCCTTCGTAGGTGTCTGAGGTTCAGGAGCAGGAGTGGAATGAGACGCCGCCTTGGGTGTTGGTGCGGGAGTCAGTTCCTTCTCCTTCTTGATTTCAGACACGGACACTGCAGGGGGCGCCTCCTTGGACTCGGGTTCAGTACCATCATAAATAGCCTCTAAGTTCACCAACAAGGGCCCGTTCACATCCTTGCCTCCAAACCATTCAGAGGCAGAAAGTGCAGGTTTATCGCCTGGGGCATCGGGATAGATATCCAGCTGGAACAAGTCGGATTTTCTGGGTACGATGAATGAGATAGGTTCAATGGAGTGATCGTTGACCGTCTTGAATGACTTCAAGATTTCGTTCTCCTTCAAGTTGACTGCAATTTTAGGTGCGACAGCAAATCCTCTCTGAGCATCAGTAGAAGAGTACTGGGACAACTCGAACAACTCGTCAGTATCATACTCGTAATAGCGGATGTTACCATCTCCCTTTCCAGCCAAGTACAAAATGGAGTTCAGCTCGTCAAACACAGGAATGAGAACACCAGAAGAAGAGTCAATCACTAAAAATCCATCAATGGGACCCTTGCTAATGTCCTTGACATCCCAAATTCCCACCTGGCGGTCGGACAAGCGTGAGAAACCAGTGGTACAGATTCTGTCAGTGTTGCCCAACCACACCACTCTTGAAGGTTTGGCGCCTGTGTGACCGGGACCTTCGGAAATCACTTCTTGCGTACGCAAGTCCCAGATCCGCAATTTCTTGTCTCTGGATGTGGTTGCCATAAGTGTACCATTGTAGTTGAAAGCGAACGACGTCACCAAGTCTTTGTGAGGCAAAGTGATCTCGGCTTTTCCGGTCTCGATATTCCAAATCTTCACGGTGTAGTCAAGAGAGCAGGACGCCAACACATTCTCGGCGCAAGGGTGAAAGTCGACGTGTCCGACTTTGCGTGTATGGCCTTTGAGCACTTTGTAAGGCTCGGTGATATCCTTGACATTGTCATTTTCATCTACGT
The DNA here is from genome assembly GCA_030583085.1 of Hermanozyma aechmeae. Lineage (NCBI taxonomy): Eukaryota > Fungi > Ascomycota > Pichiomycetes > Serinales > Metschnikowiaceae > Hermanozyma > Hermanozyma aechmeae. Next base: position 36,367 of record JAJMHA010000017.1, on the reverse strand, counting down.
AGGACCGGAACGAAAAATCTTCTGGGATATTCCAGACCAAGATCACTCCATCTTCAGAGCAACTCACTACCTGCTGCTTATTGAATGGGTTGAAAACGGTGTCCAACACAGGGCCCTTGTGGCCACGGAACAAAGGAGCAGTGTCTGGAGCTTTACCGACCTCCAGAAGAGGAATCACTGCAAACGCACCACCTCCGGAAGCATCCCAATTGACTGCAAGATACTTGCCGTTAGTAGTGATGATGTTGGAATCCCACGCGTTTTTGGTGATCTTGAGGTTTTCATAGCAAGCTTCTTTCTTGACTGCCTGCCCGAAGACGTGTCTGTATTTCGAGGCTCTGACAAATTTTCCGCTAACATGTTAGTTCGGGTTCGGAATTGGGGCATAGCGCCTGCTCTGCGTACCTCATTGTTGTGTTTCGACGAGATTGCACTTGTGTGGAGGACGTGCACGATAAGAGAGGCTGAAATTTCGATGAAATTGAAACGCAGTTTGAGGGGTGAATTTAGGAATATGTGAGGTGGGAACCAATACGTGAGCATTCTAAAATATCTTATTCGTATGGCTCTGGTTTCGTAACGTTCCGGCGAACGCATTTAGATTTTCCAGATTAGTCCTGTGCCATCTGGAAACCCAGCATATCAAGATTTCGCTTTCTCGTCCCGTAAATCTAAAAACCCCATCATCTCTGCCCGCAGGTAAGTATCAAATAGACTTCGAGTTTTGCTCTCGACTGTCTCCACAGCATCATGAAGCTCCTTAAGGCTCATACTCCCGAGACTCGCTCGAACAGCGTGCGAAACCTGCTGCGCCCAAGCAGCTAGTTTTTCCTCTTCGCTGCGTCTTTCCCAGTCGTTGTATGATTTTAAAAGACGCTCACTTTGGTCTGTCCGGACCTTGTTCAAGAGCTCGTTGAACTCTGGCTGCCCCGGATACTTATCCGGCCAATCAACGGGCGGTAACAAGTAAGCAACCGAGAGAGGAAAATTGCTGTAGTCGTGCTGAATACTGGCCGCACTTGTCTTGTTCAACTTGTCAATAAACCACGACAGCGCCTCTAGACGAGCCTTAATACGGATATCGCGTTCTCGGCGTCTAAGTTTGTTTTTCTCCTTGACATCCTCTTTTGCATTATACTTGGCCAGGACAGCCCTTCGTTTGCGTATGTGTTCTTCTGGAAGGTGATCATCTCCGCGTCTCACCACCTTGTGTCTAAGTGCATCGATGTCATCTAGAGGATGAAGATCGTCATCTTTCTTGGTATCTAGGTGTCTACCGAGCGATGACTTGCTAGCATATTCTTTATCGCAGAAAGAGCACTTGTAGGTGGGCATGCGCGGGATCTGAAATCTGGGGTAAAGGCATCGACTACATGGAACAAAAAACAGAATTCATCAGTCGGACCATTTCCTGGTATCTTTGCATTTTGATGTCAACAAGTTGCTGGTATATTAGTCAAGTTTGGCAAGTCATATGGTGCATGTTGCGACTCTTTTATTTGGCGAATAGTCGCTTAGATTGTGATTCTCGACATGATATCTCTCAAATCAGAGTAATACGTGTCGTTGATGGTGGATCCACGTCCACCAGCCACTGTCAAAACAAGCTCATTGAGCTCGGCACTTCCCAAGATATCAACGTGTTCTGCGGTCTTCGCTCCGCCCCGAATATCAAATCTGTCAGGCTCGTGCTTGATTTCCACGATTTTCACCCGTATGTTGGAAGGGTTGAATCGTGATTCTGGCTTTTTCCATTCATGGCAAATAGCATGCGTCATAAGTGAGACGGTGCCGTCCCCGTCGCCAAAGAGCACGGGGTGCTTGTCGTCTGCATCGATTACCGAGTTCAATCCCAGATCCTTGTCATCTCTATAGGCATACGCTCTCTCTGTAGGGTTTCCTACACCATAGAAGCAATAAATCTCCATGTCTGGAGCGTTGGGAAGCTCAACCTCAAGCGGATTTGACCACTTGGAATGATCGTTGTTGTTTTTCTTAAGCTCTTCGGCTGTAGGTGCCACGCCAAAGGAGTACTGCTCTTTGACTCTGTTACTGAACCAGTCCGGAGACTGCTCAAGAAGCAATTCGATGCTCTCGCTTACTGTGAAGTTTTTGACATCGTCGCTACCAGGGCCCGATTTATAACGAATGAAAGCACCGAATGTGCCCTCACTGGTCCCCTCCAAGTTTCTGTCACTCACATCGGTGATGAGACTGTTGACTGGATCATCAGGTGCATCCGAATGGCCTCCCCAAATAACCTCTCCACCCTTCGGAATCATGGAAGGAACACCACCAAATGTGCGGAGCATGTCAACTCGTTCCTTTCTGGAAAAGAACTTCTCTAGTCCATAAACTGCCAACTGATTGAGTTGCACCGTGTCTTTCATTTCGCCCGAGATCAAGGCCGAAATCGCTTTAGGCGTTCCGAGAAGCGAACCGCTAATGTCGATGAACCCAGCCAAGTTATCATTGCACCACGAGCTGCCACCATTGCCATACACTGGCCCGCTAGCTTCGACCCATTTCATGAAGTATAGAATGACCTGAGATCCCATGGAGTGCCCAACTAAGTAGGTCTTTTTACCGGTATGTTTTTTGGACGCCTCAATCGAGAGCTTGAGCTTAGAAAAATAGCCATCACGTCTCTCCAAGTCAAGGTACGCTAAACGCCAGTCGTATGCCGCTGAGAGCATGTTGTTTGGGCCGTACCCAATGACGGCTAGATTCTGAAGAATCTTGTTCCAAATCCAGTAGCCCGCTACGAAGAAATCTGCAGCATCAAATCCCAGTGATGCACGCACACGAATGTTCTCTGGATCGAGGCCGGTTTCTGGGTCCAACTTGATGTGCTTGAGCCAACATGTCTTGTCTAAAATCATGGTCCGCAACATGTAAAACGAGCCCCAGAGCCGTTTTCTAAAATGTGGAGTCAGTGGACAGTCGCCTTCGTCTACTACACTCCACAGCTCGAGTCCAGTAGAAATGACACCAGGAACTAACACCACATTGTGCTCGTAGGTGAGATTGTGCAAGCGAAGCATACGTTTGCCCACAGAAAACGACTCCGCAGATCCATGAAGTTCGTTCTTTTTCAGTTGCCCATCAAAGTCAAGCATCTGCTTCATCCCTGTGGGAATCAGTTCCTTGATGTCTTCAAACATCACGTTAAGGGAGTCGTAACTGATAAGGCGATCCAATTCGGACTTGATGTCATCTGATGACAAGGCCGTGATGATTCCAGTCGCCACTAGGCCAACAATTGCACCGAGGATAAATATCACCCGACGGGATTGGTAGAGTTTTCTCTTGAGTTCACGATTCTTCTGGGCATCCCGGTGACGCTTGTGGTGGGAATGTGATCTTTGAATGCCTGGAGAATCTTCTTCAATCTCTTTCACCAGTTCCGAGGCATCCTTCGCCTTCTTGCGGTTTTTGAGTTGAGACAGACTCATACGCTTCTGTAAAAAGTGGGTGTGATTTTGCTTTCGCGGCGCAAGCTCTACCTGGTAAGGCATAAAGTAGACAATAGCAAGAGCGATGCTTGGAACAAAGAATTATCAATAGCTTTTTTCTCAAATCTCGCGTTCTATCAGTCGCAGATCGGTTGCTCGAATTTTTTTCTCTTGTTTCCCCTCTTCACCAGTTTGCATGGGAGATGACGTACCCAAGGCTAAAAGCTACGATTTAGACATTGCGGTGCACTTCAATATGAAATAATGAGAAGATACTATGCTTTTCCATAACTGGTGAATGATTGCTGGAATTCCTGCGCTATTTCTGATATATTGAAGGAAAAAGCAAGCGCCCACCGAATTTCGATGATTATTCCCATTCTAACATTGGCTCCCCAAGCATTCAGAGAGCATCCATTGTGAAGTCGTATTCAATGCCCGGGGTCACCGACGCAATGAATTTTAAAAATATCACTAAATACTGATCCACCCGAATGCCCTGCGAGTCGTCCAGCAACTCGAGCTTTTCAAAGTCGTCTTCTAGCGCAGCCTTGGCACGTGCATGTTTCATAAACACCTTCATCACCGATGAGTGCTTGCATGGGTGGATCAGCACGGACGTCGTATTGTACGACATGGGCAAGTTCTCGATCGTTGCCGTCTTGTCTTTGTAGTCACCCGAAATGTCTTCGTACATCTGGTGGGGCAAGAGGGGAATTCCATTGGCATTGAAACCAACAAGATACATTTTTGGAACCCGATAGGAAGTTGAGTACGAAATGTAGAGGTCGTATTTTCTCAAGTTCAGCTGATTGGGTTCAATTTGGGTGAATTCATCAAGCTCGTCGTCGCCTATAGCATCTTCAATATTCTCCTCCATAAGGTCATCCAAATCTTGTTGGCAATCCTGCTGCTGTTGCTGCTGCTTCAATGCTCCTACGGGTGCTTTGTTTGGGCGAGGCACCCACTCGCTGTCGCTGTATCCTTCTCCAGAATCACGTTCGCTATCACTATCTAGATCTGCCTCAGGCAAATAGGCCGAAACTCGCTGATAAGATGGTACATGTCGTGTGATTAAAAACTGCTTCTCCAATGGCAAAAACTTCCTGGCCAATTTCTCAGGGCATGTGCCCCACTTCCATGTGGGGAACTTGGCCACAAGATAATCGCCTGCCTTGACAAATTCCTCGGGCGATATTTCGCCTGTGGTGAGAAAATTCAGCTCGTTGTTTATTGGCGCGAGGTATTCACGGAGGGATGAGATCTTGCTGCGTATGTTCATGGTGGTGTGGTATCGATAAGGATAGTCAGTCAGCTATCGCGCTCACTATTAATGGTGCACGGGTGGGAGATGGTGGGACATAGTGGGCGGCGTAATTCTGGACTTCAACTGCGGCGTTTGGATTTGATGAGACTACAATCTCGAAAATTTCCTTACCTGAACTTTTGTCTCGCCTCTCGTGAGAAGTGCCGACGGGAATTATGAAACATCAGTGGCCGCACCAGAAGACGAGCTAACACTCGAGTCGAAGTATTTTGGAGTAATGCATTAAGCAGGAAATCAATGCTCAAGCCCAAATTGCTACCGTCGCCGCATTTTTTGGCTAGGGACGATGGGAAGTCTGCCGCGTTGGTGTCGCGCAGCTCTGGCTCAGTCTTCACTTATGGTGTGGCCTAAGTGCTCTCTAACAAGATTCAGCATAGAGTGTGTTGTTCAAAAGCTCGAAATTGGAACATCACATGGTGCAATCAGTAGCCATGTACCGTCGACGTCAGATGAACCGTTTAAGAGAAATATATAGAATCTTTAATTACGCTTTCTCTTGAGAACCGTTTCCGGGGCACTCTCACGAAGAGTCGCGTGCCGGTTGGCACGATCTCCTCGGTCGGTTGTGGCTCACCTCAGCCCTATCCTAATTCTCGCTCTCTATCGCTCTCTCTACTTCTGCTTCTACTTCTATTTCCGTAATGTTATGGTTCGTCTCAAATTATGACCTGCAACGTTACACGCCCGCGTCTTCGACCGTGTCTGCTTAGCCATTAGTACATGCAAATAATTTTGACGCATTAATGCGAAAGAACAACACTCACAACGGAGCCAAAAATGCAGTAAAAGCAAGCAACGTAAAGAAAATAATATAGAAATATAGAGCAAACGAAAATAAGTCTAGTACTGCTATAGAAACCAAAATTCCTTGGAGTTTCTCACCCGATTTTTTTGCCCGCCCGCACGGCTTGTCTCACGCAACGGTATAAGCCTGCCGCGCATAAGACTTCCCCTACCTTAGAATTTGCAAGAAATGAGTAAGTAGTAGAGATCACACATCTCGAGAAGAGAGACGTCGTAGGGGTATCTGGCATTTTACTACACTTGGGGTGGTCGAGGGTCGTAATCGTGCTGTTTCCAATTTCCTCGATTTGGCCATTTTGTTTTGTTTTTGTCGTCTTGTCCGTTTGGGTCTATGTCTATTTTCGGCGCGGTGGCTTGATCTGCGATGACATTGGAAGCGATTCTCGAGATAAACACGGGTAAAAGCAAACACTGCGCGACACGATGACGTGACAAATTCAGCCAGACTCCCGTTAGTTCTGATATACAAAAGTTTTGGTAGTTATTTTGAGTGTTGTCGATCGCTTCTCCGAAAACTGAATGGACTTCGTCGCTGGAGTCCTCACAATACGAAGCTGTGCCGCGCTACAGCGCGATCATGCATGCGCCAAAGCTCGCTGCAAGACATAGTGAGAAACACCGGCCGGTTTCCGTGTTGATCTCGAGAATTTCCCAAATACTCCATATTCGCCAACAAAATAAACGCAAGAGCTTTCCAATTGACTTTTTTTCAGGCCCTTTGCCGCGGTTTTCGCCGAGTAGCTCATGTCCCCCACCCTCAAGAGGAAGGTGCAACATGCAGGACCAAACAAACAAGACACGCTCGCGCTGCACACAAGTGGGTGACTTGGACCCCAGCGTCTTTTGTTTTGGTTTGGTGTACTTCAGGCTCTGTTTACTAGACGCGGACTCCATATAATTTAGATCCACGTCTTGGGCTGGTTCTATTTCACCCTCAACAATCCACCCCGTTCACCGTGTAGCGTTTGTTCCAGCCTTTTGCCCACTCCCGTCTTTCATTTGCACCAGGTGCTGGCTTTCCAATCTACAGAAACCTCGACCAACCACCAGCCACCACCACACAAAATCTCCAACGAGCTGGTTTTGTTTTCCCCTGTTTTCCATAGCATTTCCATCTTCATAAAACAAACACAACCCACCTAAGCAAGCATGCCAGTGTCATCTACACCATCGAGAATGGCTTTGGCGCCAGTGAACATCAACTCGCCACGTCACTCGCCTCTCTCGAAGAAAACAGCATCGTTGCCCTTGACGCCCTCGCACACCCCCAAACTTACCGTGTCCAAGTCTATGCTTGGGGCTCCGAAGACGACTAACAACGCCAGTATCGCCCGGAAAACAGACTCATTTTCCGAGTACACGGTTTCCAACTCCCGGAACATCAAGGCAGACTTGGCCGCTACCAAGTTGAAGCTCAGGTTGCAATTGGCGATCTACAAAATCAAACACAAGCACGAGCAGCATAAACAACAACACCAGACGGCGCCCCGGTTGCTGTCGACGTCTGTGTCTGTCTCGACATCCAAGGTGACCAAAAACGCGGTCTCTAGGCAGAAAAACACATTTTACTCGGCAGCAAACGTCAACTTGCAAAAGCCCAGGCTGCATAAGCTGCCTCTGTTGGCGGCCGTGGCCATGCGTAAAGTGCCCTCAGCAAGTGGTGCTGGCGAAGCTTTGGAATCTGCTGAAGCGCCATCGAAAGAAATGCGTTTGTTCCATATCAAAGCGCAACTGCAGTACCACGATGCCTATCCTCCACGCCTACCTTTGACGTCTACATCCATTCAGCGTCTACCACCTGTGCATAAGATTCTTAGGACGCCAATGAAAGCAACAACCCGCAACTTTTTGGCAGCCAACACCACGGCAAACGAAACCATCGACGAAACTGCCGACGAGACCATGTCCGATTCTCCAAAGCGCCGCACCGATGTGTTGAGCTCGTCGCCTTTGCGCTATTCCAGTTTTGGCACGCCAAACAGCTTTCTGGTAGCTAAGTCGTTGTTACAGCTCGGCCTGGGCTACTACTGAGAATGCTCAGCAAATCTTGCAAGAAGAGATGTATGTCGAGTCTTGTTAGTGACCTTGAACTTTTCTCGTGGTGACGAATGATCTGAAGATACCCCATGCCAAACGGAAGGCAATACACTAATTTTGCCGCTTGCATTTATCTTCGGGCGGCCATTACTTTACCAATTGAAAGTTTTTCTTACCACCGATTTCGGGCAATTCCTACGGCTTTAGATCATATGGTGGAAGCGCCTACAGCGGGCTTGCATGGCCGCTGGAATGGCTGCACGGCACAAGTTGCTAGAAAACGTTGTACGATAGAACCCATGCATTACTTTGGGCTCAGGTGTTTCTTGGGCTCGTCGCATCTGCTTTAATAAATGATACATGGATGCATGCGTAAATGGATTTGTTTCCGGACTGCTATATTATTGCGAACTCGAATATTTCGACAACTCCATTATCTGTGTATGCCGCAAAAATTTTTTTTTTTCATTATTTCGCCACTCCGGATCGATTTACGAACTGCAACGGAGATAGGTGTTAACGACCCGCACTGATGGCCGTGGGGGCTGTCAGCCATTGTGCAGTACCCGAAACCACACCTTCAAGTATTTAAAAGGCAAAGCGCCACAGAGAAAAAGCACAAAAAAACCCCCCATCATCTCTACCAATATGTCTCTTTCAGGAAAATTCTTTAAACTTGCCGACGGCAACTCGATCCCCGCCGTAGCATACGGTGCTGGTACCAAGTGGTTCAAGTTCGGCAGAGAGGGAACTGACACTGCTCTCATCGAAAACATCAAGTTGGCGATCAACAAGGGCTTCAAGCACATTGATGGTGCTGAAGTGTACAATACCGATGCTGAGATTGGCGAAGCACTTGCTGGCGTTGATCGCAAGTCCATCTTCGTCACCGACAAGTTCTTTGCTGGTGAGGGAACCTACACCTATCGCTCGACTTACAAGTCGCCCTATGAGTCCTTGCAGGCTCATTTGAAGGAGAAGTTGCACCTTGATTACGTTGACTTGTACTTGATCCACGCACCTTTCATCAAGAAAGAAACCCACGGATACGATTTGGTTGAGGCCTGGAAGTCGTTGGAAAAAGCCGTGGATGACGGTTTAGCGAAGTCCATTGGTGTGTCTAACTTCTCTGTCGCAGACTTGGAGGAGATCCTCAAGGTAGCCCGTATCAAGCCTGTGGTCAACCAAATTGAGTTCAATGCGTACTTACAGAACCAGACACCTGGAATTGTTGAGTTTGCCCAGAAGAACAACATTTTGATTGAGGCCTACAGCCCATTGGGTCCTCTTGTTAAGGGTGAGAAGGGCGAATTCACTGAGGCTCTTGACAAGTTGGCTGCGAAATACAACAAGTCAGACAGTCAGGTATTGTTGCGTTGGGTTGTCGAGAGAGGAATCTTACCAGTGACAACCTCGGGTACTGCTGAACGTATTGCTGCGTTCAGCGACATCTTTGACTTCGAGTTGACCAGCGATGAGGTGGCTCACATTACCGAGTTGGGCAAGAAGCACCCCACCTTGAGACAGTACTGGATTCCCGAGTACTCCAAGTACGATTAGAGCATTTGAATAAAGTCGAATAAAAATAGTTCAATAATCTTTCGGTATGGGGTAGATGAATATGGAGGCAGCTTGAAGAGTTTACCTTCAGCCCGAACTGAGCTCGTCAACGACCGAGAGCACCTTCTTCGTATGTGTGTTCAATATATCATACAGCAGTGGCTCCAGCGGAAACACCACTAGCTGGCGAACTTGGTCAATCTTAGTTCCCTCAGGTAATTTCTTCAGCGACACCATCTCAAAAACCAGATTTTCAACGTCTCCAGGAAATTGTAGCAACAGCTGTATTCGCAGATAAGTGATAGAAGAATAGAACTTCGGGAGCATGCTGATGTTGGCCTCATCGATGCGTAGCTGGATCGTGTGACGATACTCATTTAAAACATACTTCACAAAAATGTTGCTGCTTAATTCTTCGGCCAATCCAGTCACAAAATCACGAGGTAGAATAGAGTTGCGCAGGCTGAGCTCAAGAAGATGCCTCAATGACTGACAACGACAAGCCGCTATCAATTGCTTGGAGGCCAAAGTGTCAAGCACGTTCTGGCGCCTGTAGTCTGCACCAGCAACCAAAAATAAGAACACGGTCTTTTCGAGAATATTTTCAAAGAGAGGTGTGGCGGCTTCGATCGACGAAAGCAAGTTAAGTTTCTTCTGAACCAAGTCCATAGCGTTGAAGGATCGACTTTGAAACAAGTACTGGTAGTCAGTTACTAGATCATGATATTTAATCACCCGTGCTGACATTGGCATTCGTGCAAGGCCCAGAAGATCCTTTAATGCGATGTCGATTTGCTCAGTGGTGGTGTTTGAATCGGCGTATAGGTCATGCTCTATGCGTAGGATATTGAGCGACTCAACCTTGTCCTGGGGGATGTCATCACCAACCAAGTCCGGGATCAGAAATGACGAGAGGTTTTGAAGCAGCAAAATGAGGTCATCACCACTCGTGGAGTTCTCAACTAGTGGGAGTAGCATGCGTGCAGGAAGGGTGGGGCAGAATCGGAGAGATAGCGATGACTGCAAAATACACTTCTCGAAAAAAAGTCACATCCTCTTTCTTGCTTCCCCGATATGAGGGGCGTCATATTTGGTCGTGAAAACAGCTCCATGACCCGTGGTACCGCAAAAGCTACATGCTGAGTTGCCAGGTTGGGCTGTTCAGGGTGAAGAAGAAGAATAAGAAGAAGAAGATTAATAGGGCGTTCAGATGTTTTGCTTTGAATCGCAATTTCGATCCCCTTATGTTTTTCCACATAGCGTATATTAACCACGTCAATGTCACTCTTCTTCCATCAAGGTGAACCGCCAGCTAGAGCAATTCCTAAAATACAGCGGAGTTTACACACCAAATATACCCGTTTGGCTCCACTCCGCCCCTCCGCGCCTCCGCAAACCTCCACAGACTCTACAGCGCATCTCGTATAGTGTCGTATTGTATACGAGACTAACTACATATACTGCGAAAATCTCAACACACCACCCTACTGCTCACCAATGTGGATCAAAGCTATCACCATATTTGTGGCCTTCGTGGCAATTCTTGAGGCGTCCTTCAGAACATGGCTTCCTCTGCATTTCCGCTTCGACAAGGTCGTGCTCCAACAGTTGGTTCAGGAAACTTTGACAGAATTTCCAGATGCCAATGCCACCACCATCATGGTTAACTTGACACCAAAGATCCAGGCAGCATATCCCGGCTTGGTCAATGACTTGAATTTCAACCACTGGTTCTACAACAATGCCGGAGGAGCCATGGGTACCATGTTCATTCTTCATGCTTCCATCTCCGAATACTTGATCTTCTTTGGTACCCTGGTGGGCACAGAGGGACACACTGGTATTCACTATGCGGACGACTATTTCACGATCTTAAAGGGACAGCAAGTAGCCGGTAAGCCCGACGTTCTCGAACCCGAAGTGTATTTGCCTGGTCAGCAGCATCATCTTGTCAAGGGCGAGGTAAAGCAGTATGCGATGCCCGCAGGATCGTGGGCGCTCGAGTTGGCACAGGGATGGATTCCTGCGATGTTGCCTTTTGGTTTAGTTTCTGTGTTGTCGCTGACCTTGGACTTTTACAGTTTCGGCCGCACTGCGTGGTTTACCGCCAAGGACATGGGATTGAACCTTGCCAGAGGGAAATTTTGAGGGCGCCAGAGTTAGACTTTAGAGAATGCACGAGAATTGAGTTCTTTGCAAGTATTGCCAAAGAAGTTTGGCGGCAGATATTGTAAAAGTGTTGATTGAGTAGGAAGATAAGAGCCTGGATGTCCACGCGTAACTAGACAATTGCAGAGTAGACGATAGGGTGGAAAACAACGAAGTTTCATAGAAAAAGACGTATCACACTATATCGACAGCTGGATACACTGATCATGCACTCTCTGCTACCAAAAATTTGTACGCGTTTGTGATGTTTTTGGCGTTTACCTTCTGTTGTCATTTGCACACGCCATGCGGGACCCAGAAAAAAAAGTCAACAAACACACACAACCGTCAACAGTTTGCACAGAGAACCTTTCCAAATGCCATTGTTCAGTTGGCGTTGGGATTAGCGTCACCTGATCACCAACCGCCAATATGGCTATGTTAATCCCCACCGAGTGGTCTCCGCAACCCGCATGCAGCACCACCTATTGTATGCAGAGATGTCGATCGCAGAACTCTCTCAAGGTGCTCTTACAGCTACTAGCAGGACGAAGCTGCATGAGCGATCATTCGACATGGCAACTCAGCTGATCTTGGCACCGATCTATTTCTGAGGCTGCATGTCAATGGCAGCCGGCGTTGATCTCACCTCGGACTCTAAGACAGTGATACTCCGGATAAAGCCGCCATGGCTTTATCTAGCGTGGAAACGTGTACCACGCGGAAACGCGCTTCCCTCCTGCATACGTGAAACTACTCGTACCCCCATCTCATCCACGGAAACCTCAAAAATGGGAAAGAGTGCCAGAAATAGCCCTAATGTCTCCTGCCTCGGGAATTATTGAGCGCTGCGCCTTCACCAGTTGGCCCCGCTTCCAAATTTCCACGTTGAAGTTCGCTTATGCGGGGCACCTCCCCTATCGAGACCCGTGCCTCCTATGCACACCGGCTTATCGCTATTCGCTGAGTTCTAATCAGCTTAACTAATTAATCGTCGCCCCGATTCCGTCACCTGACTCATGTCTTCTCGTCATACAGAAGCAGAACCTCTTCTCACGCCCACGCGTGCGGGACTGATAGCTACCGATGGAGAAATCGTTGCCTACGTTCAACAGAGACGAGAACTGATTGCAGAAGCTGGTGCCGATCGCATCCCCGGCCGCTTCTCGTTCGTGGAGCCCTACCATCCGATAGACTCGTCGCATCCTTTAACGGCGGTTAGAAGCAATAATAGCATCAACCAGTTGCTTTCCGTTCATTCCAACTCCTTGTTGGCGGAGCCAGAAACCTCCTTTGCCGTGGAGACCAAGACATTGTTTCGGTACTCGGTACCGTTGATAGTCACCTTCCTCTTGCAGTATTCTCTTACTGTCGCCTCGGTGTTTTCGGTCGGACGCTTGGGGCTGACAGAATTGGCCGCTATTTCTCTTTCGTCCATGTCTGCCAACATCAGTGGCTACGCCATCATCAACGGTGTTGCGACTTGCTTAGATACGCTCTGCGCTCAAGCGTACGGTCGAAAGGACTTAAATTCCGTCGGCCTACATTTTGTACGGTGCACAATCTTGCTTATGTTGTTGTTTGTGCCAATGTTTGTCTTGTGGGTGATACTATCGCCTGCAATTTTACTGGCCCTTGTCCATGACCCTGACTTGGTGCATTATGCTTGCCAGTACCTTCAGGTTCTTGCCCTAGGCTTGCCTGGTTTCATTATTTTTGAGACGCTTAAACATTTCTTGCAAAGTCAGGGCATTTTCCATGCGTCGACTTACGTATTGCTTGTCTGTGCTCCTCTCAATGCGCTCATGAACTACGTCTTGGTGTGGAGTCCTGCCATTGGCATCGGATTCATTGGGGCTCCGGTTTCCGTGGTCATCACGAACTGGCTTATGTGTTTTAGTTTGTTCGCGTACACTTACTTTGTCAACGGCTATCAATGCTTCCCCAAGCAAAAGCTCACCAATGGCATTTTCTACCGCAACTGGGCGAAAATGATCAATCTCTCCGTGCCCGGTGTGCTTATGATTGAAGCAGAGTGGTTGGCGTTCGAGATTATCACCTTCGCTGCTTCCAAATTTGGTACAAAAGTCTTGGCTGCACAGAGTATTGTTTCCACCACATGTGTGCTTCTCTATCAAATTCCCTTTGCGTTGTCAATTGCATCTTCTACAAGAGTTGCCTGGTTTATTGGCGCAGCATCAAAAACCGCCTCGTTAATTGCAACCAGAGCCCATCTTGTCACCGGTGTCATGATGGGAGTATTGAACTGTATAATCATTTTCACCTTCAGAAGATTTTTTGCCTCGTTGTACACTGACGACAGCGCGGTGCTTGATATAGCTTCCAAGGTCTTGGTAGTGGGGGCTGTTTACCAGATCAACGACTTTCTCAGTTGTATGACCGGTGGCATTTTGCGTGGTCAGGGTCGTCAAAAGATTGGAGGCATTCTCAATCTTATCTCTTACTACATCATTGCCCTTCCATTTGCCTACTTGTTCGCCTTCTATTTCAAACTCGAATTGATGGGTCTCTGGCTAGGAATGATCATTGCGCTTGTCTTTGTCAGCTTTTCTCAACTTTATGTTGTCCTCACCAGTGACTGGGATCACATCATCAAGGAAAGTATTGACGAAGGGATTATCGAGGAAGGCCTTTTGGGTATTGACGCACATTCGATGGTACCGGCGATGTCCACTGGCCACATTGCCTGATTGAGAAGGTGAAATTCCTGAACCTTAACTCAATGCTCCCTTATTTTCACGAATATCATTCCTTTTGAACTACCCCACAATCCTCAAAAGCGGTTCTTTGATCTGATCTACGTTGATTGGCCGACCCATTAAAGGGACTTATTTTTCTCTCTTTCTGTGCAATTAATTCTTCTCCTTTCATTTCACTTCGTCTCATTTCTCTAGCCGGATTCCAAGAATATCGCAAGATTCGGCTCTACGACAATCTGCTGAGTTAGCTGCTGTTCGCAGTTGGCAGATCAAGTCAATTACAACCCAACTCAAAGTTGAGAGGATTAGAGCCACCTTAGAGTTTTGAGTGTTGTGGAAAATTGTAGATGAACATAATTTGGAGACAAAAGTTGTCCCCCACCGTAAGAAATGAATGGGTGGCCAAATCGAAGTAGTGCCAGGTTATTGGCTGGCGCCGCAAATCGGCAAGGTGGTTTCCAGTGTGAATACCAGATCAAAGTCAAATTTCTTGGTTCTCCACCTTCATTCCGTAACCCATTATGCAACCTGTTCACCTCCTGTTAGATTGTATCATCCTGTATTTCAGTGAAGTTTCCGAAAAAGCCCGGCTTCGCAAATGTGTGATATTCTGGCGACATAAAGTTTTTGCCGTAGCGACATTGGCCGTCTATTTTCCAGCACCGTCTATTTTCAAGCGCCGTCTATTCTCAGACCCCATTTGGTAATATTTCCGAAATCGCGGGCTTTAAAGTTCACGCCTCTGAAATTTATCACAAAGCACCTAACTAGCATAGAGAGTATGGCCCCAGCGAGCTTAGGAATGAGGTTGCCATCGCCGTTGCTTCATCCATGTCTAAATAGGTATTGGCATCAAGCAAATGCTTCGAGAGTGCCATTGCGGAAACATTATGCGATGATGTTTTCAATCAAGCGTGCGTCCCATCGCCAGCTTAAATTATGAAAATGTGGAGCATTCTCCAGTAGAGAATGAGAGAGACACAGAGAGGATTATGAGCATTAACGGCGCTCAAAACGGATAAACGGCATGTTCGTGACTGATGTCAGAGCAAACCTGTTCGAAGAAAAGTTTCATCAATCATACTGCTATGCTCTGAGGTGGTTTTTCACAGTGTCTCTCACCTAGTATTTCAACATTTTCTGAATTTTTTGGGCGCGACTACGCGGACCCGCCTCGACATTCTTTGACGGTTGCAGAAGAGTGCATGGACGCATCCGTCATTGAGAACCTTCACAATACTCAAATGCACAATTGTGGGAGCGGCGAAAATGTGCCGACACATATTCTGATTGCCGAATGTATTCATTATTGAAAATGTGGCTGTATTGTCCAAAAATCCATGAGCGACAGTATGCAACCTTGAAAGCTTTAGGCGCTTGCGCGTGGCAAGTTGAGAATATCAGATGCCTGGGTACCCCTTTTCTTGTATCGGTAGACCTGGCGTTTTGCTCCAATGCTGGATTTATTTTTCGTGCCTGCGCACCGCGGTTAAGCTTTTAGGGGCACCCCATGCACACCGTCACCTTGAGGTGAGGAGGTACGGGTGGCAGCCCTCGGCTATTTTTTTAATAGGATTATGTGCATGGGCCAAGCAGGCATATGCAATATCCAGTATTATATACAGGTCAATAACCATCCAACGCGAGCTCGTGCCATATTGTGCATGCATGATGCGTTGTTTTTTTACGCGCCAGTGTGCATGGCGTAAGGTCCTTGTATTTTACTCATTCCTGGCGATAGCTCCATATGTATATTCCTGCTTGTGGTCCCGAGCACCTATATAGTTCCCGCAAGTCGCTACCTGGGTTGAGAATCATCATTTTAGGTCCACCCCGCCTTTGATCCCATTTTTGGCTTTCTGAGTCTTCGAGCTTCATTCCCTGGTTGGGCATTGGTTGTAAGCAGCACTTTCGGCTAATAGCTCGTTAAGTTTGTCAATCAACACTGAGAATTCTCCATAATTATTGCTACTAAGTTGGCTTGATCCTGGGGTTTCATAGAGCTTCGATTTTTAATTCTAACTGACTCCGTTTCCCATTGTCTTTTCCTAATTCCTCATTTGCATAGTCGTCCGACTCATCCAAAATATCCTTCACGTGGAAACCTTGTGAAGTTTAAAAAGCATTTCGTTCCAGTATTTCCATACTTTTTGGTTCCACTACACTCTTGTTGCTTTCAAGAATGACAGACACATTCAATAACGACCATGTTACCATCTCGCAACAAAACTATCCAAACCGGCTCTACCAGAGTGAAGTTTCAGTTCACAATTCTACCTTGTCCGAGTACACAGTTGACATTTTGAATACCATGAAACGGGCTCAAGAGGCCGCTCGTGCCAATATTCGCCTCTACGACAATCAACCATATTTGAATGCAATGGTGCGCAGCAAATTGGTGGACTTTTTGCTCAAGATGTCCGTCCGTCTCAAGATCGTTCCGTTTGTTTTCTACAGAGCTGTGCGCTTGTTTGACCGTTATTGTCTGCGGCGTATTCTTTTGTTGGATCAGGCTCAACTCATTATTACATCTTGCCTATGGATTGCGGCCAAGGTCAACGGCGGTAACAACCATTTCGCCAACTTGCAATCAGACAAGCGATCATCCAATGTCAGGACCATTTCTGATTTGGGTTACGGTTCAGGCGCCCGGTTCAAAGGTCCCACTGAACGCTACCGTCTCCCCAAGCTCAACGAGCTCATAAAACTATGTGGATCCCGCTGCAATTACGACGCCGAAATGTTCAAGCAGATGGAGGTGCACATTATGGTGGCATTGGACTGGAAACTCAATGACCCAATGGTTGATGACTACGTTGTTGCGCTGAATGAACTCAGGGTAATGGGCGGCGACGAGGAACTCGACTCCAAGCTAGTTGAGTTCTTCCGTATCAAACGTTTTATTGCATATGCGACGTGTTATCTATATGAGCTTGTCCAGTACACGCCTCTCGAGGTTGGCCGCGTGTTGGTGGACTTGGTCAACGATACCTACTCGTTGCAAGAAAACGACGCCGGATTCCAGAGACTTAATTACTTTGACTACCTCGAGTCTGCGGCACCTGACACGAAAATATACTGCGACATTCGTCGCCATCTCATTCGTGCGGTGGTCCGTGCTCCTCCCTATTTGCTTTCATGCTTCGAGCTGCGTGGTCCTCAACTGCTTGTGCTGCTCTTGTCCGCATCGTACCGCCCTGTGTATGATGCACAAAGTGTGGGAGCTGCTAGTGGTCTCAATACCCTGTCGGTGTCGCTGGTTTCGACTCTGTCAGTGTATTCAAGCTACTCGTATGCCCTGCCTGATTCGGCTGCTACCGATGTGCTGCCCGAATACAGTTGCAGATCACCTTCAGAAATGTACCGAGACGGATTCTACTTTGGTTCTCTGCGCAAACACGCTCATCACCATCCTCAACCACCACAACAACAACAGCATCATCATCTCCCCGCGTTGAGAACGCCGGGTGCTCCTTCGGTGGAAGCAGCCCACAACCATTCCCACTTGTACCCATTGTGCCCCCCTCGTGGAAGGGCAAAGTCTCTGGGAAGCAGCATTAGCGGCAGTTCCCAAGGTTCCTGTCGCCTGAGTCTGCTGTACAAAGAAGGTGATATCTTTGACAGTCATCCTAGCGACTACGGCCTCTCGACGCCGGTGAGCGACGAGGAATGCAAGGCAGACGTTGTCACAAAACGACGCGCATTCTAGGCTGCCTGACTAACTACACTGAAGGCGCTTTGTCATATTTCTTGTTATTTGTGGGACAGCCTTGTGACGCTGGTCCCTTAATCGTTCGATCCTGTAAACTAGTTTCCCCATTGTGAGTGGCTCTTGCATTATTTCCCTTTTCAGAATACACATTTGCACGTTAATTACGCTTCGAGCTGTGGTAGTTGATTTATCGTGATTGAGCGGGCTGGTGCCGGCGAGAATTCAATTCCAGAGGCTCTTCCACCCCTGCACAGCAGAGAGAATGGAATGATTGTTCTATGAATTAGCACTCTTTGCAGTGGCGCCTCAAGGAAGCACCCTACTGAGGAAGCTGGCTGGGGGATCAGCCGCTACTTCGTACTTAGCCGAACCGAATGCTGGTTTTTCACCCGATGATGCAGACCCGTAATGGTGCCACACACACAAGTTGGACAGGGGAAGTCCATCTCCGCAGATCATGCGGCTACATTCCAGGAACACGATTTGAGGGAAGCAGAATGTAGGCCTTCAAAGTTGATGCCTAATGAAAATGCACTGAAAGCTAAGGTACAAGGAGGGGAGATTTTTGGCCCACATCTCCCAAAAGGGAGATCATCATCTGAGGCCATGCATGAATGCAATCTCACTTCCTGATTCCTCGGCTCGGGTATGTAATCCGCAGCCTACAGGAACGGTTGCGCACGAAAAACCTAACGGCAGAGCGATCTATTGGCACCAAATATTTAGCTGTTCTGGGCGAAAATAAACATGGCTAATTTTCTTTCTGCATTCACCCGAGAACCTTTCCGAATGCAACTGCCTTAGCCGCAAAACCTAATCACCTCTTGTTATGGTTGTGGTTGTGAACTTACTCTAGACCGTGACGAGAATGTCGAGACGATGAGAGTAGCCCACCAGTTTCGATGAGTCTGAACATAGAGAGGGAGATCGAAGGCGTCTACGTTTCAAAAAGAGAAAACACAATCCCTGAAATTTTGTCTCCTCAGCATAAATCCGGGTTCCAGGCATATTTTACCGTTGAGGCGTTCACCAACTGTCACACTACATAATCTTACGCTTCGAGTCGCGACAAGCGCACAATACTTTGCGGTGGCTGGCAGTTTGCATTGGACAATTTCAATGCATGCTGGCACGTTTAGATGTCGCGGCAAGTGGTACCGAGAGCCGTGCTTGTTATCAGCGTCTTGTAGTACAAAGCCTCGGTTCAACGCCTAAAACTACGTGCTTATCCCTCTGCAGTATGTTGGCGGAAAGGTGGGGGTTCGTGCTGTATTACCTGCACTCTATTCAATCCTCGTGCATATGCAGGGGACTGGCACAATTTTCACCTGTAGAGCGCGGAAAGTGAGGCGCTAGTAGCAGACGCTGGTGGTGTTGGGCAGGAAGACATGTCCATGACGAGAGCACCGCTGCGGGGTTTGAGCTGCTGCTATAATTTTCAGTTGCGGACAAACCGCTATTTCCCCGCCGTTACACTTTCAACGTTCTTTGTTTACATTCAACACGGTGGGCCGCTAAACACCACAGCCGCCGTTACGAGCCTTGCGTATATGCACACGAGATTGAAAGTGCGGGCACTGCGGTGCGTCTAGGCGCATCTCAAGGTGCGTGAGACTATCGTCTAGCCCTCGCACGTGATAGGCGACACGTTTGCCATCACGTGACAAAACTGCCTTTGTTGCACGTGACACAGGCGACGCACGTGACTTATATCACGTGCAACAATGGTAAAATCGGCCGAAGCATGCAATCCGCTCGCGCGATTTCTGGGCATCTCTCCCTGTCGCAGTCAGCTCTACAGCACTCGCTGTCGTGTTTGCTATGCGCGCTGGGCTGCGTGGTGTACGGATGCGCTCCTTCAACACAGCCTTGCAATTCACGCGATTTCCCTATTTTTATTCTTCTCCTCCATCACCAACATTGAAGCCCCACCAAAAAAGCGTGGCTCGACAGAACTAGCTGTATTTTTCCAACACAACGCCCACGCACCAAAAGTTGCCCTGATCCGCACCATGCAGCCCCTCTTGCAGATCCTACTTTCGCTATTCTTGCTACAAATAGCAAATGCTGAGCCAAACATGGCGGAGTTAGAGGGAACATGGACATCCAAATCCAACACCGTGTTCACGGGTCCGGGTTTCTATGATCCCGTGGACGAGCTCTTGATTGAGCCTGCTTTACCCGGCATATCCTACTCTTTTACCAGTGATGGCCATTACGAGGAAGCCATGTACAGAATATCCTCCAACTCACGCAACCACTCGTGTGCTATTGCCTCAATAACATACCAGCATGGCACATACAAACTTTTGGACAACGGAACGTTGGTGTTGTCGCCTCTAGCTATTGACGGAAGACAATTGTTGAGTGACCCATGTGGAGGCAACCCCAACAACGCCCAGTACAACCGGTACGTACAGTCGACGTATTTCCTTAAATACCAGGTTTTTGTCAGTCCCTACCATGGCCGTTACACCTTGCAAATCTACCAGTTTGACGGTCTGATGATGCAGCCTTTGTATCTTGCTTACAAGCCTCCACTCATGTTGCCTACGTATGCTTTGAACCCCACAGACAAAGCTTCGGAGACCAAGACATCTTTACGTAAGCGTGTCAAGCGGTCTTTGGAGAACCAGTACTACCGCACAAATGCTGTCAAACAGTCTCCACACCCATGGTTCGATAGGTTCTACTGGGGTGCGGTGGGAGCGCTTGGCCTTGGTTCCGCAGCTTTCATGTTGAAGTGATTTGGCTGAGTTTTGTTTTTATTTTGTCATTTTCCACTCTTTTGATTGGAGAAATTCCTTCTCACAACCATGCATGATTTCCCGTCTCAACAGTGCGTTGATTCCATAAGGAGGCTGTGTCAGAGATTGTATTGCGCTCGAGAAACCGAGCGTGTGCTGTGCCCTGTCAACACCAATGACGTTAAATCTCTCTTTGACCCAGATCGAACTCTTCTCGGCAGTGGCAGCGTGTTGTGTATTGCATACTCATGAAGCCATTCGACGAACAGCTAAAACCAGCTAAAACCAAAGAAGACCACATACATTCGAAATTACACTCGTTTCAACAAAATAAATGCCTTTTCAGATAATCAGATTCGTAGCATTCGGATTCTCAGCCACTATAGTCACGGAAGCCCTGCACACATTGTCGTCACTTATCGGAGCGCCACCTTTCTAATCCAGAAGTAACTACACCATCATAAAAAAAATGTCTTGGTTTGGGGGAACAGATGCTGCGAGTGAATTAGATCGCAAAATTGAGGAGGCCACATCAGAGTCGATTCCTAATGGCGAATTGGATATTGCAGTGGGACTCGAGATCACCGACATTGTCAGGTCCAAGAAAGTGGAACCCAAACAAGCTATGCGCCAACTCAAAAAGAGATTGAAAGCTGTTCTGACAAATCCTAACACTCTCAGCTCGACTCTCAAGCTAGTCGATCTATGTGTCAAGAATTGTGGCTCGCACTTTCTCAAGGAACTCAACTCCAAAGAGTTCGTGGACTACTTGGTGGAATACATTTTCAAGCTCCACTATGATATCAAGGACTACAAGGTATACACCGTCGAATCCAAGCTCCAGATTGGCAATCAGATCTTGAGGCTCATCAAAGAGTGGTGCATGTATTTCAAGAATCAGTTCACTAACAACTACTTGGACCGCCAGTATAAGATGCTCGTGAATCAGGGCTACGAATTCCCAGAAGTTGACCTGCTGATTGTGGACATCGCTGCCAACTTTATTGACTCTGAAGCCCCTCCTGATTGGGTGGACGGGAAACTGTGCATGATATGCTACTCGGCGTTCTCGGTGGTGAACAGAAAGCATCATTGCCGTGCGTGCGGTGGCGTATTCTGTCAAACGCATTCCTCAAATAACATTCCTTTAGTATCTTTGGGCATTTTGCTGCCTGTTCGTGTTTGCGATGACTGCTTTGAGATCCACAAGAGAAAGAATGGGCAGATCAAAAAAGACCTCCCCAAGCGACCTAAGGATTCTCCTGCTGGAGATGATGAGGATTCTCAGCTTCGGCGGGCCATCGAGCTTTCCCTCCAGGACTTGCAGCCTTCAACTACTCCTACTCATCATTCTACTGCTCCTGTTCAACCTCCAACCGCCATCATTGAGGATGACGAAGACATGGATCCCGATTTGAAAGCAGCAATAGAGGCCAGTTTGAAAGAGCTGCAGCCAAACACAAATAGCTCATATCAGCGGCCAACATCTCCACCACAAGCGCTGAATCCATTCGAGCAGGCACAACCCGCAGAGCCTGATCTATATGCCAACTTGATGCCATTCGATACCAGTCGGTACGATCAGCAACCTGCGCAAAATCTCTCCTATGCACAACAGGCTCAGCCGTATCCGGGCCAGACATACCTGCCCCAGGTGCCGACCGTGCCGTCGCAGACAGCATCGATCCATCGGCCTCCGCCAGAAATAGAGGAACTCAATTCTGACGACGAGGAGACAATTTCCAAGTTTGTTCAGGAGATGCACGCTGTGAAGACTGACCGTCTGAGACAAGCGCAGATCATCTATGACTCTCAGTTGAGCGATCTCTACAGTCGTGTTGTTGTGATTCGGCCCAAGCTCAATCGGTCACTAAGAAATGCCATTCAGAAATATGAGACGTTTGTCGAGATGAACAATAAGTTAAGCACAATTGCAAAGCTTTACGATAGATTTTTGGAGGCTAAACTTGAGGAAGCTTACGGCAGGCACAGGGTCTCACTGCCTTACCAGCAGTATTCAGATACATATAATAGCGCAGATCAGGATTCCAAATACGCCATGGGGTATGGCGTCGATCAAAGCGACCAATCCAGGCGGCAGTCACGGGAGAATAACTACTTCCAATCGGAGACGAATTCTCCTGTCAGAGCGCAGGAGACAGGTGCATCACGGACGTCTTACGATAGACAATCCTTCCCAGTCCAGGAATCTACCTATGGTGACTATGGCGCATATGGTAACCCTCAACGTCAAAACGAGCAGGACCAATATAGTTCCCGCCCTGTTCAAGCAACGTCACGAAGGACGTCCAAATATCACGAGTCTATACCTTACCCTGTCGAGGAGACGTCGTCTCAGGAAAAAAATCGCTTCGATGCACAGCCTAGTGAGCCTGATTTTGGTGACGACGAAGGCAGCGAAGAACGAGAGTTCGAGGACAATGAAGAGACGACAAATCACGAGTATTCTCAAAATGGCGCATACTATACTGGAGACAGAGTCACAAACCAGTATTCTTCGGAATTTTCGGCTCCTCCAGAAGAGATGAAGCCGCTTTCCAGAAAGTCAACGGAGGTGACCAGTGCAGCTGCCCGGTACCCGCCCCTTGAGGGATTTTCAGATGAAGAAGAGCTTGCGCCTCAGACCACTGCTCCTAAACAGCATGCCGCTACTAGGTACCCTGCTGTGGAAAATATCAACACTACAGTGGCCGATTTGCCATCCATGCCTCAAATGCCTGAATTGAGCAAGGTCAGTACCGCAGAAAGCAAGCGCTACAGATCTGAACCCGAGCCGCTCATCGAGTTATAGAATATTCAAAGTTTTGAGTAAATCACAGATAAGAGACTTGTAGCGACTTCCATCAATTGCGTACCCTGTTTGCTCTGTTAGTATCGGTTGGGAGCGATGGCTGCGCAAATGAGGGAGAATTCTAGGCAACGAAAGAAGGCATAATGAGCGAATAAAAGTGCGGCAATTTTGTCCGACACTCAAGGACTCCCTAAAACACCTGCTTTCTTCACAACTCAATCCTTGCCGTTCGCTCGGATTTTTCTTGGTAAATTCGGAATAGCCAAGACGCCTCGCGCCAGATACTGCGCAAGCCGCACATGGGTGAGATGCCTCGTTTTTGTTTCACCACCAGCAAGCTGTGGACCCAAATACCTCAAGAATTCGGCTCACTGAACCTAAATTTTAGTCCAAAATGAAGCTAAAATATCGCATTACGTTGCCGTAGACGACACATGCAGTGGTTGCTTCGTGGGTGCAAAAGCAAACATACTACCTTTGCACGCAGGACGCAGTATAAAAAAAGTCTCACATCGCAGGAATTTTTTCAACTCTTCACTACTACAACAGGATCTTATCCGCCCACGAGAGCTGCCGCTTGACGTCTTCTAAATTATATACTCACTATTTAAGTGAGTTGTCGAGAGCGAGTGCCCCTACAGAGTGTGAAAAGAGAGAATTACCTCCAGCGGTATCAATACAATAATCCCCCGAATAAGCATGTCCCCCAGCGTTGAAATTTTGAAGCCAGTGAATGCTGATGCGTTTGCAGTGTATGAAAACGAAACCAATTTTGGAACTCAGCATCATGCATTGAAGCTCTCAGACTCTGTGGCCGAAGCATTGGTTGCAGAAGTTGATAACGTGGACCATGAGGCATGTGAAGCAGGAGACGAAGATTCGTTCTTCGTGGCCGACTTGAGCGAAGTTGTGCGCTCATACAAACTCTGGACCCGTGAGCTTCCTAATGTACACGCTCACTATGCTGTGAAGTGCAACACTGACGATAGAGTGGTGGGACTTTTGGGCCAGATGGGTGCCAATTTCGATTGCGCCTCCAAGAGCGAGATTGACAGGGTGTTGTCCTTGGGATTTGGCGCCGATAGGATCGTTTATGCCAATCCATGCAAGACCCCGTCGTTTATTCGCCACGCTCGTGCGGTAGGTGTGAGTTTGACTACTGTCGACAATGCGAACGAGTTGGAGAAATTGCTGAGATATCATCCCGGATGCTCAATTCTTGTGCGTATTTCCACCGACGATGAATCTGCCCAATGTCGTTTGCTGACAAAGTTTGGATGCGATGTTGAAACCGCAATTTCGACGTTGTTGCCCAAGGCAAAAGAGCTTGGGTTGGATGTTGCTGGCGTAGCTTTTCATGTTGGATCTGGTGCCAAAGAATTCAATCTGATCGAGAAGGCTGTTTCAGACTCGCGTGTTATTTTTGACGCCGCCAGAGTTTTGGGATTGGCCCCTACCATTTTAGATATTGGAGGAGGTTTTGAGCGCGAGACATTCTTGGAGTCCTCAAAAGTGGTTCGCAGATCCTTGGAGGAGTATTTCCCGGCTAAGTACGGAGATGTTCGTTTCATTGCCGAACCTGGCCGTTTCATGGTGGCCAATGCGTTCACGCTTGCCGTTCATGTGATTGCAAGAAGAGATCTGGTGGAACCAGGGGTAAACGCAATGTTGTACATCAACGACGGAGTGTATGGCAATTTGAACTGCGTGATTTTTGACCATCAGTACCCTGGAGCTCATGTTTTGAAGCATGCTGGCGAAACTTTCAACGAGGTGAAGCCGATGACTTCAGAGAAGGCATTTTCGATTTGGGGCCCGACGTGCGATGGATTGGACTGTGTGAGCAACCTGACCGTGTTGCCCGCAGATGTGCACGTTGGCGACTGGTTGTATTTTCCCAACCTTGGGGCCTACACCTCTGCCGCCACGACTTCGTTCAACGGATTCAGCGGCAACGCTCGGGTGCGGTACGTAAACCTGTTAGAGTAGAATAGAAAACATTCGATAAGACGTAGTTCATTCGTAAGATATTTCGAGAGTTTCAGTGTTTCGTGGTTGGAACGTCTTCTTGGACTATTGTGCCGTGCATACGTCAATACGCTATGCTCAGCATATGGAGTTTGACAGGTGCAGATCGGTTCATGCATGCACGCGGACTCCGGACGCCCGAAAACGAAGTCGTTCACGAAGAGGGCCGTTCTCAATCCGTCGCTATTTTGGGTCACGAGATCCTCGAGATTCCGATTGCGAGAATTTGCGAGTCACTCGTATCACCCCCCGCGGCACTTCTGTGGTGTCTGTGCCAGGCATTTCCAAGTTACCAACTGGCGACCACAGAAATGACTAGAAAAGAGTTCGTGTCTAAAATCAGCTGAAAGAATATTGTGCCATAATTGGGCGGGCCTCGCCCTTCCCACGAATTTTTAGTTGCTGCACCCACTACGATATCCTGCATGGGAACCTCCAGGACATTTTTGAACCCCACGTCCTTTCAGGCTATTCCTTCAATATCACCCACTGCGACCATGTCCGATAAGACGGTAGAAAACCGCAAGCAGATAAAAAATGCGATTGAGGCCATGAACAGGAAGAACTTGCAGGTTAAAGACCTCACCCTACATGTTACCGAAGAAGGCCAAACCATCAATACATGTGAGAGAGCAGTGGCTTCTGTTGAACCCCCTGCGCTGTTTCAGCCTTCAGACGACGAGGTTTTTCTTCCCAATGGAAAACCTAACTGCGAGTTTCTTAAAGAGCACTTCTTCAAAGAGGGCAGATTGCGCCACCACCAAGCGTTACGTATATTGCAAATGGCGGGCGAGATTCTCGGGAAGGAGCCCAATCTCCTTCAAATTCCTGCTCCTGTTACGGTCTGCGGTGATATCCATGGCCAGTACTACGATTTGATGAAATTGTTTGAGGTGGGCGGCGACCCCAAGACCACGAACTATTTATTTTTGGGGGACTATGTCGATCGCGGCTCGTTCTCAATTGAATGTTTACTTTATCTTTACTCATTGAAAATTACGCATCAAAACACGCTCTGGATGTTGAGAGGAAATCATGAATGCAAGCACTTGACCGAATACTTCACGTTCAAGAGCGAGTGTTTGCACAAGTACTCGGAGGAGGTGTACGAGGCATCTGTTGCTTCTTTCAACACGCTTCCGCTTGCAGCCATCATGAACAAGCAATTTTTCTGCGTTCATGGCGGAATCTCGCCCGAACTTCGTACCCTTGACGATTTACATCGAATCGACAGATTTAGAGAGCCTCCAACGAAAGGGCTTATGTGTGATCTTCTCTGGGCAGACCCTGTTGAAGACTATGATGAAGACGATATAGATCAAACTTTCCTAAGAAACACAGTTCGTGGATGCTCATACGCTTTCACATACAAAGCATCGTGCCAGTTCTTAGAACGCACGGGACTATTATCGATTATCCGTGCTCACGAAGCACAGGATGCCGGCTATCGCATGTATAAGCGTACCAAGACCATGGGATTTCCATCATTGTTGACCATGTTCAGCGCACCCAACTACTTGGACACCTACAACAACAAGGCCGCGGTGTTAAAGTACGAGAACAACGTTATGAATATTCGGCAGTTTAATGCCCTGCCACATCCTTACTGGCTCCCGCACTTTATGGACGTTTTCTCGTGGTCATTGCCATTTGTGGGTGAGAAGGTTACCGACATGTTGGTTTCGATTCTCAATATCTGCACTGAAGAAGAACTCGAAGAAGAAATCGCCGAGCCAATGTCGTTGGATCTGCCGGCACCTCTGCCCATTTCTGCAACGCCGCCTGTTGAACTTCCCGATCCCAGTGTCAGACCACCTCATGACGATTCACTCGAGGCCAAACGCCAGATCTTGCACAATAAGGTTTTGGCAATTGGCCGAGTAGCACGTATGTATCGTGTCTTGCGCGAGGAGGCCGAGAATGTTGCTGAGCTCAAGAATCTCAATCTGGGGTCATTGCCCAAGGGTCTGTTATTGCAGGGCAGCGAGGGTCTCCGAAAGACAATTCTGACGTTCCAGGAAGCAAGGCAAGCCGATTTGGCAAACGAAGCATTGCCACCGTCGCTTTCTGAGAGGAAAGTAGCGAAAGAGAAGCGCCAAGAGAGAATCAAGATGGAGGTTCAGCAGGGTTCTAGCCCTCTATTGCTGCGCTGGATGCGCAAGTTCTCGGGATAGTCGATGTCTTTGCGGATCGATTGCGCTTGAAAGGTCAGATTAGAGCGAGTGGAGTGGCCTAATGGACAAAAGAGTAATTTTTCGAACTCTGACGAAATGCGACGTACCTATTTTTTTTTCTAATTATTCAGTCTCTCTAATTCTCAAGTGGATTCTGCTTCGCAAAGCCTTTCCATGCGCCGTGATTAGCACGACTCTGAATTGAAGTCGGTATCTTTGCTCGTGTATGCACCTGCATGGAAGCATCCACCATCGCAGACAACCACGTCTCAATGACTCAGCCAACATTGGTCCATGAGCCGCCAAATATAGAAAACACGATTCCTCTTAGTGTTTTCAGGGCCCAGTATCCTGAGAGATTCTCACTGATCGACGAGGACAAGTTCGTTTTGCATGCGGGTGGACCAAGCTACCGAATTCAAGTCATCGACGCTGGCAACGTGCAACTAAATGACCAGATGAAGGCTATTGTTTCCAATAATGTGGCAGTATATGTTCTCAATACTTGCCTTGTGTTGTGGTCTTCATCGGCGCAAATTGGTCTTCTGTGGCCTTATCCCCAAATCGCTCTCCATGCTCTTAAAGAGTTGCATGACCACGTGGTCTTGTACCTCCAGGTTATGACATCGCCTTTCATAGAGGTCAGTGATCTGGATCCTGAATATCAAGCTACCGTGGAATTGGTTCTTGAAGAGACCGAGTCGAACGAACCGGTGATTCTGCTATTCCATGAAAAGTCCACGATCTTGGAGGTGTACGACGCTCTTGCTGAATGTTCAGCGCTCCACTACGATCCTGTAGGTGATTTCGAGGACCATCAATGGATCACTACCGAGACGGATCCCTCGCAGATACCGCATATTGACGTCACAGTGAATTACCTTGATTCCGGCCATGCCGATGATTTGGGACATCTGGACGGCAGCATGGCCGATGACTCCGACTCTGATGGTGCTGGGATGGAAGTCGGCCTAGGAACCAGGCAGCTTGCAGGTTCTGTCAGAGAGAGAGATTCTGAGCTCGAGAAAAGAACGGCCAAAAGGACGCGGACGTGATTATACGCCGGTAAAATTCTGATACTGAACGTCATTTGCTCTACTTTCCCGCCTCATTGGGTTCGTGAAAGATTTCAGAAATCATATACAGTTCAACTGCATCTCAACAGGCATGCCAGAGTTTTATTGGGCCAGTTCACAGCGTCTTGCATTCACAATGCTAGGGGTAAATTTAAAGTGTTTTCCATTTCCACCCCTCCCTACGCATTTCAGCCCAATCATTTGCACCCACTCATCGACGATAAAGATCCTGCACACCAACGCACCAAGTTGATCAACCCAGTGGACATACCACCCGTGTGCCATGCGGACTGCGGAGGAGAAAATACTGTTCAAAAACCACTTTTTTAAGCTAGGTCAAAGCCGTATTATTCGCGATACCGACTCAGCCTTCTGGGTAGTTTTCACAACTATCTCTCACACTCCAGCTGACACATTTGACAGCATCACGGCTTTCGATATACAGACAGTGAGAGACCAGAATCTTCCCAATTTTCTTTCGCTCCTACGCTTTCTCGCAAAATCAGTATCCGAATTCGCCACGCAGTTCGCTCTCGGCTCTGAGGCGCCCTTGCTCAATACTGTGCGATTTCTCACCAAACTCCTCCCATATATATACGAGCTACCGAATTATGTACTGGATATCGAGCAAAAATTGTTCTGGAGTGATGACTTTGACTCCCTACTGTTTCTGCCATTCCTGAAACCAACATTGAGCGTTGTGTCGCCTTCGGACGATGGGGCACCGGGTCCAGATTTGGTGCTGGGACTCGTGGCACTACTTTTTCAGCCGGAGTTTACACACGACTCTCCCGGATTGTGGGAGCCGGGACTCCTTCTGTCTGCGCCATATCGCGAATCAGTTCCATTGCACGATGCCCGCAGGGTTGAAATTTTGCGACTACTTATAGCGCTTTGTTCAAAACCGATGTACAATACTATTCCTGAGATTGCGGAGCGCGGGCTGCTTTTCACTTCATACCTCGTGTCTTGCATTCCGGAGGAATCGCTTCTGAAATTGACGCTCAGCCTTCTCAACACCCTCTGCAGGGCTTCCTCTGCCAAGTCAGGTTTAGACTCTGAGAAACCTCCTCGGAGAGATATTCGGTATGTGCTCACGTACTACTCTGCGTTTTTGCTATCATTGATGGTGACATACCCCGCGCCGGCGTGGGAGAATATAAGCATTTTAGAAGAACGTGGCTATTGCCCTCACAAACCGAAAAACACAGTCAAGTCAATAATCTCTAGCATCGATCAGGAGCCCCAACTTCGCTTTGTGGCTTCGAGTTTACTCAATCAGCTACGGCGCCCAATGCTTGCTGAAAAAGAGATATTGACGTTCTCTTGGAATCTTGAGTGTATGGTGCTCTTGTGGGAGCTTCTTGAATGCAATAGCAATTTCCAGCAGAACATTGCCCTGAAGTTAATCCCGAGACTAGTGCCGTGCCTTCTCTTTTTTGTATTCACATACCACACCTCAGCACTCCACGTTAAGACGGTGAAAATAGCGGTGCACTTTTTGCTACACACCTGCTCTAATCCTGACTGGTCGAAATTGTTGATTACTCCTCTTGAGGAACGCACGATGTCGACATTTTCTCTCGAGTATAGGTTGAAATCCCCTGGCACCTTGAGAGATTTTGTGGTGCAACAAATATGTCACGTATTATCTTTCTGCGTTGTTTCGAACGGTGCATCCAAGGTTTCTGGTCCTGTGGAGCACAAGCGGCGCTTCTTGGTCACATCCTTGGTGGAGATTCTTTACGATATCGTGCCAGTTGTGAACGAATCATTGAACGAGACGGACATTTATGAAAAGCGCATGCAGAACGCTAATCCGAAGGGCGGCCTTTCCATCCTGGCTTGCTCAGCGCTCATGAACTTAATTCTCCGGCTTTCAACTCCCCAATACTTGTCCGCCGACCCGAGAAATGGGCAGTTACTAGCTTTGCTAATTCGTGCGATTGTGGCTGCCGCTGTCAAGCAACCCCAAGCATCGCGAATGTTACTATTTGCTATATTTCGCAATCAGCGTACTTTCGAGGGTCTCCAGACACTCTTAGCATCTCTCGATAAGGAGAGCGAAGAATTGGCCGAGCCCCTTGATTCCGAGATTGCCCCATTGAATGACAGTTTAATGAGTCCTAAAATTTCCAACACAGAGCATTTGGATCTGCTTGAGAATTCAATTGCCAGCTTCAGCTTGGAAGAAGAACCAGAGGGGGTGGACACTTATGAAGAGAACCTCCAAGACTCCATTGACTTTGAACTCAGACCGGCCTGGCCAGCCGGAATGTCTAAAAGAGCGCACGAGAAACTAGCTCGAGGGTCGCTGATTGCGATATCTTGGGGAGGTAATGGAGCTCTCCTGGTGATTAACGACATTATCTTGCCGTTTTTAAAATCTCAAATCCACGAACAATGGTTACAGAAAGACTTGAATGGTTTCGACAGCTATTACTTCGTCTGTCAAATTGAACACTCTGGTATCGCATCTGTTTTTGGGGCCAGCGGTGATATTCTTCACTACGACTTGCATCCGCTGAATCCCGTGGATGTTCTTAAGATCTCGTGGAATAACTCCTCTCTTGGGTGGTATCTCAGTGCGTTGTACAGTGACCTCTACTTTGCCCCGGATAAGTTTAAGAGCGCATTTGGTCTCAACAAGAGCTTGGTGAGCGATATATCATCGTCTCTTGCGTCCTTCGGAAGGCTAGCATCTTCCTGGTCCGGTCTAGGTGGTGGTGGCCAGCCCGAAAGCAACGAAAATATCGAGCTCAATGAGTACCTCGCTTCCGTCATCAATTCCAGCAACATTTGGGCGTCGACCGCAGTCAAACTTTTCAATACTCAAACCGAAACAGACAAAGGCTATTTTGGTTTGAAATTCCCCAGTCAGAGTCAGCCTGAACCTGCTGGATCTCTTAACCGCAGGATAAGCGATTTCCGCTCATCGTCGCGTGCTAGTGTTACTACAATTGGCTCGTTGACACATCAAGATGACTTCGATAACAAACTTCACAAACGGAACTCGGTGACATCACTCCACTCGCTCAACACTCTCAACAGAACTCGGTCCAATACTCCCAGGAACTCCATCAGCATGTAATAGAATAATAATATGTGCAAATAAAAAAATTAAATTTATCCAAAGTGATACCTCTCAATTCTCTATAGCCTTTTTAGGCGAGCGCATGCTCGCGTTTAACGTCTCCGTCTAGTCACCAACTCGAATCCATCATCGTCAACCGTTGGTCCACTGCTTTCATCAATATCCATGCCGTCGTCTGCTTCCTGGACGAGTGCAGGTGTGTCGTCTTCTTCGTCATCTTCAGCATCTGACGAATCCGGATTATTAGGATCGGCACCAACAACAACCGCCTGAGCCTGCGTCCGACTGGCAGACTTGCGCTGATAAGCCTCGTAAAGCGTGTCGACTCTGTCGTACTTTTCGAGGTTGCAGTCCTTGTAGATTTTCATCACCAAGTCGGCGATCTCAAGTGCCGAATCGTTATCAATCTCGGTGTCAAACTCGTCGACCATGGCGTAGAGCAAGGTCTCCTCTATCAAAACCAAATCAACTGCCTTCTCCTCGAACAACTCGATCACCACGCCTGAGAGCCAGTCTCTTTTTTCGGCAGAGTTTGGACCACCCCACAGATTCTCCACTGCGGTAGTGAGCTCATCCCATTTGTACATTGCCATGCAAATTCCAAGCTCAAGTTTGGCCTGCTGTTTTTCGTTGCTGAATTTGAGCGACTGTGCGCCCTCTGGGGCCTCGACATACTCTGTCGGGTCAATCATAGCTGAGGCGATGGAGTTGCACCCGTACACCCCGATGAGCTTGGGGTCTTGAGTACGCGCAGCTTACGTGCATGATGACACCCGTACACCTCAGCCACCCAAAACGTCACCAACATCGGGATCCCGCTTGAGCACCTGGCGAGCCTCGTCCTCGGAAATGTTGAGCGCAATGAGCCGGTGACGCTCGCTGCGCACGTTTTGTTGCACGAGGATGCCATGCTCCTCCAACTCAGCCACTAGATGGGCGGTTCTGGTTATGTGCAGTCCGTTGACAGTCACCAAAGCCAGAACGGTGGTTTCGGCCGCCAACGGACGTAGGGTGGAGTCGGCAGCCGTGCGAAGTGCGAGGGAATTGCGCATTTCATCGACCACATCACCAAGGGGAACCTCGGCGAGTCCCAGCCGCCGCATTCGTAGAAGCACACCCACTATCACCAACTTCAGAGTAAACGACAAGGTCGCCAAGGTCTGCGCCACCGGAGAGTTGACTGTCTCGTTGATTGCAGATGAAATGTGCTTTATCTGGATGGAAAATGACTGCTCGTCCTGCGCAATGTTCGCCACTTTGGTCTGGCTCAAATACTCTTCTTCAGCTATTTCAACAGCACGGCGACAAATGGCCAACACACGGCGCGCATCTCCAGAGACACTGGCCACCTTTCTCAGCGCAAAGCCCACGGCGTCAGCAGAGACCGTCACCTTACGGCGGTGCTGTTCACTGAGCATCAATAGTCTATCAGTGATAATGGCACCCAACTGCTCAAACGAGTAGCCTGGGAACTGGAGGCGTCGAAGACCAAGTCGCGACGCTACCTTCGTCTCAAACGAACGCTCTGGAAGATCCATGGTATTGGCCACGGCCACAACAATGAGTTTTGAGTTCGCGTACGTGGGCCAATTGAAGAAGTTGTAGAGTACCGCCAGCGACTTGGCCACGATCTGATCAAGCTCGTCCATAAGAACAATAGTGGGTTTGGAATGCTCGCCACGGCCACCCGCGAAGAGTTTCTCAAGCAAAAGTGCCGCGTTGGCACCGGTGACCTTGACATTCTCAAGATACTCATATAGTCTTTCGTACGCCTGGCCAGGCGCAAGCAACTTGAGGCAGTTGATCTCTAGGTAGTCGAAATCGTTGAGGTAATCCTGTTGAGCAAGTTCTTGAAGACTGTGCACGACTTCGCGGATGGTGGCCGTCTTGCCCGTTCCTGGAGTCCCGCTGACGTAGACACAGCATCCCGTTTGAGAGCCAATAGCGCTTTCCAACACAGCGTACAATCCAGCAAACTCGTCTTCACGGCCCGGAAGCAGCAGAATACGTGCATTGGCGTGAAGCTTTTCCTTGAGCTCGCGGAAGGCTTCTGACGAAGTATCGACGTTGGATTTCTGAACATCACTGGACCGTTTGAGTGACGGAAGCGACGAAGCCAGCGCACCAGACTTCACCTTGAAGTGCTTGTTGAGCGCCAGCGACATCAGCGCCACCTTCGTTCGGGTGTTTTCGTCTCGGGCGACTCGATTGCCTCGACTGCTGTTCTTGCGAGGCAGAGGACTAGGCTTCGCGACACGAGAGCGAGATTGTGAGGCCACGCTACCGTCTGAATCTGAATCTGAATCTGAAGCCTCCGATCTCTCAAATTCGTCGGAATCCGAACTGGATTCGGCCATAGACACGATTCGGCGTTTGGTGGGTGTTGAGGGCCGAATTTCTGTCCGCGTTGTTTTCTTTGCCTTCCGAGGCGAAACTAGGACCGAAGTCCGCTCGAGAATGTAGAGTTCAGCCTGTGCTGGGTCTTGGACAAGGAACTCTTGCCATTGTAGGTAGTCAAACTCGTCACTCAACTTGCGACCTGTTTTGTCGCTGGCTCGGCGACAAATGTACAGCGCTGGGTCAGTCAGGCTCTTTTGCCCCATTACTGTGACCTTAAATTCGACGTCCTTGAGCATCACGTCAGTCGTTTCGGGAGTAATGAAGATCTCATTGTCGAGAAAGTCGATCTTGTCGTCGTTAACGATCTCTTTCGGATAGAGAAATAGCAGTGCTCGCATTTCAAGGAACTTCTTGAGGCCCGAATTGAGCTCGGATATGAGAGCCACCCGCTGCTGTCCGTTGAGGTTCATCATCACTGCATCTCCAACTTGAATTGTCAGGTTGTCGGACTTGTGCCTTAGGACGGTTTTGGAAACCGTGTCCTGGTATCGTCGACTGCGCCTAACCGGTGATGATGTGCCCGTAGTCGCCTCTTCGTCCAAGTCGAGCACTAGCTCCCATTGTCCAAGATCTTTGGATCTTTTGGCCATTTGGTGGAGTGATATGCAGGATGATGGATACGCGTGAAATATGGAGAGACAAGTAGGCGAATCCTGGCAAAAAGAGATTTTTGAGGTGGCGTGAAAGAGTCATTATATTCGTTGCTTCCAAGGCTGCGTAAATACTAAGGAAGCATTGTGTGTCTGAGGCGCCTCGTAAGGTAAGTGGACATTTCAGAACTAAGATAGCCTCTGTCAAATCTGCAAATTCTTGTCGCCAAGAGCTTCATCGTCTGCCAGTAGAGTCTAGGGCCAAGCCATAGTTCAGCGCTCGCACCCCCACCTACTTGTAAATGAGTATGGGCTCGCCCACACTGGTGATTTCCTCGATATTCAACTTCAAGTCGAACGCCTTCAGTAGAATGATCTTGAAAATTTTCTGCACGTTAATCGAGTGA
This sequence comes from Hermanozyma aechmeae, assembly GCA_030583085.1. Taxonomy (NCBI): domain Eukaryota; kingdom Fungi; phylum Ascomycota; class Pichiomycetes; order Serinales; family Metschnikowiaceae; genus Hermanozyma; species Hermanozyma aechmeae. Next base: position 1,276 of record JAJMHA010000017.1, on the reverse strand, counting down.
CTCGTGGAGCAGAACACAACCGGCAGTCGCATGGCCTTGCCGAACTTCTTCGCCTGAGTCGTGATCTCCTGTTGATCTTGTAGGGACATGTCAATGAATTCATCGTACTTAGTCCCCACAAGAAATGGAATGGCGGTTTTGTTGAACCCACGGACCTGCCGGTACCATTCTTTGATTGAGTTTAACGTGGACTTGCGAGTCAAGTCGAACATAAATAAGATGGCCACAGCGTCATTGGACACAAGAGGGAGCATGTTGATGAACTCCTTCTGGCCTCCCAAATCCCATATCAGGAATGTGATATTTGTGCTACGAATTTGGATCTTTTTGTCCATGAAATTGACCCCCAATGTCTGAATGTAGTCCTCGTCAAACAGTCCCTCGACATACTTGACCATGAGAGATGTTTTCCCAATCTGGGAGTCGCCTATGAGGCCAATTTTAAGGGCGACCCTGAGGTTAGCGGAATTCTGGCAAGAGCTTCATTGCGGTACATACTGGTTGTTTTGTTCTTCTTCCATGTAGCCAGCGAGATCAACTGTTTACGATTCTGCATGTACTAGTGCACGTGACGCGGCGGGTGAAGACGTGGCTCCCGGGCCATACAAGCCTGGTTGGAGAAAAAAGTTTATCTGTGATGCTAGAGAAATATTTATTCTTGCATTTGTGGGTCCTACAGTGTAAAATGATGCATGGCTTTCGAGAGGGAATGAGGCACCAAATTCAGCGGCGATTGAGCTGAACTGTAGGCATCCCCTGGTCGCTCAAATAGGGATATGCGGCGGTATATATATTATTCTCTCATAGGATTCCTTGCTGTTAAGAGGTGACGCCGGGCACCCTAAACTATTGACACGTGATCTCTGTCACGTGATGATAAAGTGCCTGTTCCCAATGCGGACACACCAAACAGAAAGGTGCAAAATCGCTAGCCAGAAATCAGCGACAGCAAATCACGCGACCAAATGGAGCTGGCTGGCGACCTTGGCCAGAATCAGCAATATTTTCAAACACTCCGGCTCCCCTCGCCCGGTTCATCAAATTCCTCGCACCGCGGTGTAACTGAGGGCTCGTGCCCTTCCACGTGACTGCGCGCGGTCGCACCAGGAGCCGCGAAAATTTTGTATGAAAAAAAGTACCGTTCTCCTCTCTTTCATCCAAAGTACATCATGGCTGTCGGAAAGAACAAGAGATTGTCCAAAGGCAAGAAGGGCTTGAAGAAGAAGGCCGTTGACCCTTTCGCTAGAAAGGAATGGTTCGACATCAAGGCCCCCTC